>JAOTRH010098317.1:0-48247 GCA_034768845.1 Heliamphora exappendiculata
CGTCTATTGTTCCGACTCTCTATGCCAGTACACTTTGTGTGTATTGAACGGGACATTTGGGATAATTAATTTAGTACTTACTACTGCCTATATAAATTAATTCATACCCTAAGGTTATTATGAATAGTGCTTATCCTCTTAATCCTGAAATAATTTTTGAATTGTATATATTTAATATTCATTGTTTTGATTGATTAGAGGGTGCGATCTTATATGGGTCTATATTTTCGGTGAGCTGGATAGCGATATTATTTATATGACAAATATTAATTATTGATGGAATCTACGTCCCGAAAGATCAGGATTGACGATACCCCCTTAAGGATGCTTATAAGTTTTGACCGGGTCAAACCCTGCAGGTAGATTTAATTATTCGGTGGTCAAATAAGTTAAGTGGAAGGGCTTATGGAATATGAAGATGCCGATTAAATTAAATTGTCAGTAATTAAATCTAATTGGCGGGTATTGAGAATCTTAACGTGGGGAGAAATTGTAAGCATTTAATAATAGGAGCTCAAAGCAAGAAGGTCTTGAGACTATGGGTCAGAGTGCAATTATAATTCCTTAGTGGTGTGAACTGTAATTCAGTATTTTATGAAAATTGCAGAAACTGCTGCGACTTTTCATAATTATAGAAACCGCCAGTAGGTATCTGTGTTCTACTGGAATTCTTACCCATAATTACACCCCAAGTCCCTGCTGTAGCCCTATATATACGCGGGTAGGCTGAACCAGTTTGAGATTAATTTTCATATCATTATTGATATATTATTTTTTTCTTTCAAGACTTAAGAATATATTGGGGTTTTGCAAGTACAAGTTCTCGGAGGATCATAGCCCACACTACGTTCGAGGATCGCGTAAGGGAATACAGTAAAAGATCTGACTGGAGCTTCAACTCGGAATCAAGTTGTAGTTGAAGATTGGATCTACAAAAGGTATTTATCTAAATTAACTTTAGTTGCACGGGTTTATTTTTGATCGTTCGATGTTAAAATTTTTATCTAGAGCCCGTTTCGGCATTTGTCCGTCCAGTTAATTTTTTTTCAAAAATTATTTTATAAAAACAATGATCTTGGCAGTATTGCCTCCAATAGTAGGCAACATGTGTATCTAGTTACCCAAAAAAGAGTGCACAAATTAATGAGTTTTGATAGGTCAAAAGGCCTTTGAAACTCTCTGTTATGTTTCAGCCCTCAAGGGACACTTCTGTCACATATTTTTGTGTATCCCAAAACCCCTATTTTTAGTGATCTACTCCAAAAGCGGTCTACATGAAAATTGTAGCTAATATATGGAAGTAATGTCTGCCCAAAAATTAGACCTCAAACCTTCGGATGATTCCCCAAAACTGTTTCAAACCCTCTGTCCAAAATAGGCTCTGCTAAGTTTTGACGGCTAACAAATCCTATTTTCTAAAATAGCCAAAAAGTATAACTTGTTCCAAACAACTACCCTTAGATCTAAGCATGAAACTTGAAGGGGACATGGTGGAATAGAACATACTAAAAAATGGGTTCATTTGAACTTGATATGATATCCCTAAACTGAGACCAACATAGACACTTTTCTGACCAATTCTCTGAGCAAGTGCTGAACCGTTTTCATTTTCATTAAGTTTTTTACCCTTTTGCCTTAGATTTTGGCTTTTCGTGAAAAATGTGATGAACTATTTTTAGAAAGATTTTTCAGTTATCCTTAACTAAGTATCTCTCTTTTTTTTCATAATAATACTAAGTGCCCTCTCCTATAAGCTCTGTGGTTGCAGATACCAGGAACGGCTAGGAGTTGGTCCACCATAGGTTTTGTCGAGTAGTTTTGGTTCAGTTTTCTTTTGTTTAGTTTTTAGTTTTGGCAGAGCTTCATGTATAAAACCCTGGAGGTTTTTGATGTTTTAGAAGTAGTGTATGATGCCCTTAATATAAATAATCCCTAATGACTCACGTATACCTCTTTTGACATTAAGGTGTTGTGGTTTCTTAGAAGTTATTGTTTGGTCTCTTAATATCTTTATCCCCTGTTTTTCTCTTTGGCCGCCGGTTTACAGTGGGATTACATCACTTTGTACAGATTTGGTGCCTTGTGGGAACGAGGTGTTACATATAAGTTTTGACCGGACCAAACCCTGCAAGAGGATTTGATTATCCGATGGTCAAATAAGTTAAGCGAAAAAGCTTAAGGAATATCAAGATGCCGATTAAATTAAATTGTCAGTAATTAAATTTAATTTGTGGGTATTGGGAATCTTAACTTGGGGAGAAATGGTAAGCATTTAATAACAGGAGCTCAATGTAAGAAGGTCTTGAGATTATGGGCCAGAGTGCAATTATAGTTCTTTCGTGGTGTGAACTGCAATTCAGTGTTTTATGGAAATTGTAAAAACTGCTGCATCTTTCCATAATTGTAGAAACCGCTGGTAGGAATCTGTATTCCACTGGAAGTCTTACTCATAATTACACCTTAGGTCTCTGTTGTAGCTCTATACATATGCGGATAGGCTAAACCAGTTTTGTAAATAGATATATCATAATTTGTCTTTCAAGACTAAATATATCTGGGTTCTGCAGATACGAGTTCTCGATAGTCCGTGGCGCACATTACGTTCGAGGATCGCGCAAGAGAATATAGTAAAAGATTTGACAAGAGCTTCAACTCGGAATTAAATCGCAGTTGAAGAATTGATCGACAAAAGGTATTATTCTAAATTAACTTTGGTTGCATAGATTTTATTTTTCATCATTCGACATCAAAAATTTTACCTGGAGCACATTTTGGCATTTGCCCGTCCAATTTTTCTTTACCGAAAATCGTTTGCAAAAACAATGATCGTTGCAGTATTGCCTCCAACACCCCGTGGCATTGACTAGGCTTGTCATGGCCACCCAGTGGCATCGACTTAGCATGTCATGGGCATCAACTTGGCCTTGTCATGGGCACGCGGTGGCGCCAACTTCCCATGTCATGGGCACGCGGTGGCATCGACTTGGTATGTTATGGACACATGGTGGCATCGACTTGGCCTTGTCATGGGCACGCGGTGGCATCGACTTGGCATGTCATGGGCACACAGAGGCATCGACCTGGTCTTCTCATGGGCACCCCGAGGCTTTAACTTGGTATATCATGGACACACGGTGGCATCGACATGGCCTTGTCATGGGCACCCCATGGCATCGACTTGGCCTTGTCTTGGGCACGCGGTGGCATCGACTTGGCATGTCATGGGCACATGGTGGCATCGACTTGCAATGTCACGGGTATACAGTGGCATCGACTTGGCCTTGTCATGGGCACCCTATCGCATCAAATTGGCATGTCATGGGCACACGGTGGCATCGACTTGGCCTTGTCATGGGCATCCCGTGGCATCGACTTGGCATTGTCTTGGGCACACAATGGCATTGACTTGGCATGTCTTGGGCACACGGTGGCATCAACTTGGTCTTGTCATGGGCACCCCATGGCATCGACTTGGCATGTCATGGGCACAAGGTGGCATCGACATGGCCTTGTCATGGGCAACCCGGGGCATCGACTTGGCCTTGTCATGGGCAAGCGGTGGCATCGACTTGGCATGTCATGGGCACATGGTGGCATCGACTTGGACTTGTCATGGGCATCGTGTGGCATCAACTTGGCCTTGTCTTGGGCAACCCGTGGCATCGACATGGCATGTCTTGGGCACGCGGTGGCATCGACTTGGCATTGCCATGGTCATCCAACGACATCGACTTGGTACGTCGTGGGCATCCATGGCATCCACTTGCCACATCCTGGGCACCCCATGGCATCCACTTGGCATGTCATGGGAACGCGGTGGCATCGACTTAGCATTGCTATGGTCACCCAATGGCATCAACTTGGCACATCGTGGGCACCCCATTGCATCGACTTGTCACGTCATGGGCACCCCGTGGCATCGAGTCGGCATGTCATGGGCACACGGTGGCATCAACTTGTCATGTCATGGGCACACGATAGTATCGACTTGTTCTTCTCATGGGCACCCCGTGGCATCGACTTGGCAAGTCATGGGCACACGGTGGCATCGACATGGCCTTGTCATGGGCACCCTGTGGCATCGACTTGGCCTTGTCATGGGCACGAAGTGGCTTCGACTTGGCATGTCTTGGGCACACGGTGGCATCGACTAGGCATGTCATGGGCACACGGTGGCATCAACTTGGCCTTGTTTTGGCCACCCTGTGGCATCGACTTAGCCTTGTCATGGGAACCCCGTCGCATTGACTTGGCATGTCATGGGCACGTGATGGCATTGACTTGGCATTATCATAGGCACCCCGTGGCATCGACTTGGCATGTAATGGGAACGTCGTGGCATTGACTTGGCATGTCATAGGCACCCCGAGGCATCGACATGGCATGTCATGGGCACGCGGTAGCATCGACTTGGCATGTCATGGGTACCCCGTGGCATTGACTTGGCATTGTCATGGGCACCCCGTGGCATCGACTTGACCTTGTCATGGGCATGCGGTGGCGTCGACTTGGTCTTGTCATGGGCACCCAGTGGCATCAATTTGGCATGTGATGGGCATACGGTGGCATTGACATGACCTTGTCATGGGCATCTCTGGCATCAACTTGCCATGTCACGGGATCACGATGGCATCGACTTGGCTTGCCATGGGCTCATGGTGGCATCTACTTGGCCTTATCTTGGGCACCCTGTGGCATCGACTTGGCCTTGTCATGGGCACCCCCTGGCATCGACTTGGCATGTCATCGGCATGCGGTGGCATCAACTTGGCATTGTTATGGACACCCCGTGGCATCGACTTGGCATTGTTATGGACACGCGGTGGCATCGACTTGGCATGTCATGGGCATGCGGTGGCATCGACTTGGCACTAACATGGGCACCCCGTGGCATTGACTTGGCTTGTCATGGCCACCCCGTGGCATCGACTTGGCATGTCTTGGGCATCAACTTGGCCTTGTTATGGGCACCCAGTGGCATCGACTTGGCAAGTTATGGGCACGGAATGGCATCAACTTGGCCTTATCACAGGCACCCCGTGGCATCGACTTGGCCTTATCATTGGCACGCGTGGCATCGACTTGGCATGTTATGGGCACCCCGTGGCATCAACTTGGCATGTTATGGGCACACGATGGCATCGACTTAGCCTTATCGTGGGCACCCCATGGCATCGATTTGGCATGTCATGGGCACGTGGTGGCATCGACTTGGCATTGTCATGGGCACCCTATGGCATCGACTTGGCACGTTATAGGCACCTAGTGGCATCGACTTGGCCTTGTCATGGGCACCCTGTGGTATCGACTTGGCCTTGTCATGGGCACCCTGTGCCATCAACTTCGCATGTCATGGGCGCTCAGTGAGATCAAGTTGGCATTGCCATGGGCACCCCATGGCATCGACTTGGCACGCTATGGGCACCCCTTGGCATGTTATGGGCACCCGGTGGCATCGACTTGGCCTTGACATGGGCACCATGTGGCATCAACTTGGTTTGTCATGACCATGTCGTGGCATCAACTTGGCATGTTATGGGCACCCTGTGGCATTTTTATGGCCTTTTCATTTGCGCCTGATTATTTAGCTTGCCTCCACTTTCCATATGTTGTGGCTTAGTGTTAGGAACTTGACATTGGGGTGTCTTGGATGGAAAGTGGTGGCCCTTTGCACCCTTGTCGACCCATAGTGGCATGAGGTGGGCATGCCACAATATGCGAGGTGGCTTAGTGGTAATCAGCTTGGCATACGACCCTTAGACAAGAATGATGAATTTACTTGGCACGTGAAGACATTAATTCGGTACTTAGATGCGGGTAGTTCGTATGGCTTGTGGGTCAATACAAGTAGGTGGCTCGGTGGGCAGATGGAAAATAAGAGTTGGCACTAGCATATGTTGGGCAGCTGGCACTACTTCAGCTGGCTGACCAAGTGGCGTGGCACTCAAGGACATGCCTTACACATAACTAGTAGTTAGCATTACTTATCATGTCTGTGCATGGTGACCCTATGTTGCAGACATTATGGGCAGTTATGGGCGGTTATATTTTGAAGACATGTCAAGGCCAACATGCCAGCACATTGTGGCATGTGTATGTGGCATCATGGGTGATTATTGACGACTAGAAAATTTATACTAAAGATGTTTCTGGCATGACAAGTGTCAGTAGCATGGGTTCTCTTTTTTTCATATGTGCCTAAGTAGTGGAGGATGTCCACTACACCATATGCTTGTATATGCTAGCAACTGCTAGTAACTGCCACATGCCTATATATATGGGCATGGTCTGGCAGCTTTGCCACACAGAATTATGGCATGAGTGCTAAGGCATTTTCCTTTGTAATTTTTACTCGGTGGTAATACAAGGGTTGAGACAATTGTCACGTGAAATTTTGAGTGTCTATATTTTTTTCTCTGTGTGTGTGCAACATTTTGTGGCTGTGACTAAGTTTTACTGAACTTAGTGCCATCACAAGGTAATTTTTTAGTCTTAAATTTTAACCCTGTGATAATTAGTATCAGAGGTAACCTGATCATATGGCATGCGGTATTGCTATGGAGGCAGTTCGGGAGCATGTCACACGATTGGAAAATCTGGTGGGAACACCCTAACCAGACGAGTCCCTGTCTCTTGTCCAGCAGATGGACGATGTTATCGCAGAGGTCGTCTCTTTGAGAGCCTCTATCGAGCAAAATGCTACTGCTGTGACAAATCGGTTTATGGAGATTATGGGTGACTTTGTGGCCTTTTCTGACACTATAAAAACCAGAGTTGAAGACTTATAAGTAGAGTTGTCCCTCGTGAAGAAGGCCATTAGTGGTCATATAGGTGACGCTGCTGCACCGATGAATGTGAAGGTCCCTGAACTGAAGGCATTCAGTGGAACTCGAATTACCAAGGAGTTAGAGAACTTTTTGTGGGACATGGAGTAGTATTTTAGGGTTGCTCATGTTCTAGATCGAGAGATGGTGACAATCACTACCATGTACCTCGCTAGAGATGCCAAACCCTGGTAGAGGACACAGATGGAGGACGATGCTCGTCCAGTAATCAATTCGTGGGAATCACTAAATAAGGAATTGAAGGAGCAGCTCCATCCCTACAACACGTCATGGGTTGCAAGGGATTCATTGAAAAGATTGAAGCACACCAATACAGTGAGAGATTATGTTAAAGAGTTCAGTTTGTTGATGCTGGATATCAAGAACATGTCTGAGGAAGGTAAACTCTTTAATTTCATGTTGGGCTTACAAAATTGAGCACAATTGGAATTTTGACGGCTAGGGGTGAAGGATTTACCCTCTTCCATGGCTGCTGCAGATAGCTTGGCTGATTATAAGTTGAGGAAAGGCACCACGGATGCCACTACTTTAAAGCAAAAGGGAAAATCTAAGAAAAAGGATGGCAAGAAGGAAGACTCCAAAAAGTGGAGAAATGGCCAGAAGCCTAAGCCAAAGGCAGCTGAAAAGCAAGGCAAAGGGAAGACTAATGCTAGCTATTTCATATGCAACGGTCCCTATTGTGCCAAGGATTATCCAAAACAAGAGAAATTGAACGCTCTAGTTGCTGAGGGAGAGAAGGGTGATAACTCAGACTTTGACTGTCTAACAAGAGTCAATCCTATGTAATTGTTGAACGCCCTTTATGTTGAGAGAAACCTAATGTCCACATGTTTGATTTACATTGAGTCTTTTATTAATGATAATGCTGTGTTGGCTATGGTTGACACAGGCGCTACGCATAATTTCGTTGCTGAGCGCATGGTGTAGATACTTGGGTTGCAAGTTGTTAAGAGCCCTAACTGAATTAAGGTGGCGAGCTCGAGTGCATAGCCTATATGTGGCATGACATACGGTGTGCAACTTTGTATAGCAAGCTGGGCTGGAAAGGTGAACCTGATGATGGTCCCTCTTGACAATTTTGACATTATCTTGGGTATAGATTTTTTTGTGGCTGTGAAGGTTGCATTGATGCCATATCTTGGTAGGTTATTTTTTGCTGATGATAAACAAACATGCTTTGTGTCGGGCTGCAATTGAACAAGCAAAAGAAAGAGCACGAGGAAAGAAAATGAGACATTATTTTCTATTCAAGTGCACAATGGGCTGAGGAAAGGTGTCGAGACCTATCTTGCGGCATTAGTGGAGATCAAGCCTAATCTTACCATGAAAGTGCCAAATGAAGTTGTTGACTTACTGCAAGACTTCGCAGATGCGATGTCATCGGAGTTGCCAAAGTTTCTTTCACCTCGACATGCCATCGATCACAGAATTGAAGTGGTTCCTGGTGCTAAACCCCCGACTAAAGCACTATACAGAATATCCTCAATGGAGTTGGCAGAACTGCATGATCAGTTGACCGAGCTGTTGGATGCTGGTTTGGTGCAACCATCGAAAGTCCCTTATGATGCTCCTATGCTATTTCAGAAGAAGCAAGTGGCTCCTAACGGATGTGCATCAACTATCGAGCTTTAAATAAGGTGACAGTGAAAAATAAGTACCCTGTTCCTTTGGTTGCTGATCCATTCGACGGTCTCTATAAAGAAACTTGCTTTACTAAGATGGATTTTCGTTCAGGATATTTGCAAGTGAGAATTGCCGAAGGTGATGAGCCAAAGACCACTTTTGAAACACGTTATGGTTCGTTTGAATTTCTTGTTATGCCTTTTGGTCTTACAAATGCTCCTGCAACTTTTTGTAACTTAATAAATGATGTTTTTATGATTATATCAATCGGTTTGTTGTTGTGTATTTGGATAATATTGTCATTTACAGCGAGTCTTTGGAAGACCACTTAACCCATTAGAAACTTGTAATGTCCCAACTTGGGAAACATCAACTCTTTGTAAAAAAGGAGAAGTGTGAGTTTGCTTAATAGGGGATTAAATTCTTGGGCCATATAGTTACCAAGGGCTTGGTGAAGATGGACAAATGGAAGGTGTAGGCGATTTTGGATTGGCCGCCACCCACCAAGGTCCCAGAACTTAGATTTTTTCTTGGTTTGGCTAACTACTATTGAAAGTTTATACAGGGCTATTCGAAGAAAGCTTCTTCCCTTACTGATCTGTTGAAGAAGGATCACTCATGGTAGTGCAGTGCAAACTACCAAGACGCTTTTGATAAGCTAAAGGCCGCAGTTGCAAGCGAGCTAGTGTTGCGGTTGCTAGTGTTTGAGTTACATTTTGAGGTGCATACAGATGCTTTTGATAGAGCAATTAGAGGCGTGCTTGTGCAGGAGAGACGCCCTTTGACATTTGAAAGCAAAAAGCTGAATGATGCTGAGAAGAAATATTCAGCCCATGAGAAGAAAATGATAATAGTGGTGCGTTGCCTTCAAGTCTGGCGGGTTTATTTGCTGGGAACTAGGTTCACAGTTATAACAGACAATGTGGCTAATACTTTCTTTAAGGTCCATAAAAAGTTATCCCCAAGGCAAGCTCATTGGAAAGAATTCCAGGAGGAGTATGATTTTGTGTGGGTGCACAAAGCCTGGTCAACACAACTAGGTTGCTGATGCGTTGAGTCACAAAGGAGTTGACGATTATATTACTGTAATTTCCCAAGTTGAGGCAGACTTTATGGCGAGATTTGCCCAACATGCTGCCAGTGATGCTGAGTATCAAAGGCTTGATCAACAAGTCAATGAGGGAATTGTTCGACGCTATTGGCTTCAAAATGATCTTTTCCATGCCAAAGGAGATCGTCTTTATGTTCCTATCAGCAGGGGACTAAGGTTGGAGCTGCTTAGAGAGACACACAATTCTCAGTGGGCTGGTCACCCGAGTAGGCAGCGTATGCTTGCCTTGTTGTCCAGATCTTTTTATTAGCCAAAGATAGAGGATGACGTGGAAGCTTATGTCAAAACTTGCCTTGTGTGCCAACAAGATAAGACAGAATGATGGAAGGAAGCGGGATTTCTACAACCTTTGCCTATTACTGAAAAGTCATGGAGTTTAGTGTCTATGGACATCATCTTGGTTTTGCCTAAGGTGGATGGTTTGTGTTCTGTTCTGGTTGTTGGTGATCGTTTTTCTAAGTATGCTATTTTTATACCTGCCCCACATGCATGTCCCGCTGATGTTGCTGCTGAGTTATTTTATAAGCATGTGGTAAAGTACTTCGGTTTGCCCAAAGACATTATGAGTGATAGGGATGCCCATTTCACGAGAAGATTCTGGACGGTGCTATTCAACTTGATGGGTTCCGAGTTGAAATTTTCTACAGCCAATCATCCTCAGACAGACGGTCAAACTGAACGGATGAATGCGCTGTTGGAGTATTTGTGGCATTATATATTGGCTAGTCAGAAGAACTGGTTACAACTGTTGGACAGTGCACAATTTTGCTACAATTTGCACCGCTCTTCAACTACGGGAATGAGTCCTTTTGAGTTAGCTATGGGCCACCAGCCCCTCACTCCTCACGAGGTGGCTAGAACAATGACGAGTGGGTGTTGTTATGTGGCATACAGATTTGCTAGAGCTAAGCAGGAGTTGCTAGAGGAAGCTCGTGTCAACTTAGCCAAGGCAAGCCAACGAATGAAAAAGTATGCTGACAAAGGAAGAAGGCCGCTGGAATTTCAAGTTGGGGACAAAGTTATGCTGAAACTAACGCCTCAAATTTGGAAGAAGATCAGTGCTAAAACTGTTCATCGTGGGCTGATTCCAAGATTTGATGGTCCATTTGTGATTGTGAAAAAAGTGGGGAATGCTTCATATAGATTGAAGTGTTGGAGGCAATACTGCCTAGATCATTATTTTTGTAAATGATTTTTAGTAAAAAAATAACTGGACGGACAAACGCTGAGATGGGCTCCAGATAAAACTTTTGACGTCAAACGATCAAAATAAAACCCGTACAACCAAAGTTAATTTAGAAGAATACCTTTTTACCGGTCGATTTTTCAACTACGATTTGATTATGAGTTGGAGCTCCTGTCAAATTTTCTATTGAATTCCTTTACACGATTCTCGAACGTAGTGTGGGCTACGGATTGTCGAGAACTCGTACCGACTAAGCCCAGATATCTTTAGTCTTGAAATACAAGTTATGTTATATTATAAAACCGGTTTAGCCTACCCGCATATATATAGGGCTATAGTAGGGACCTATGGAGTAATTATGAGTAAGACTTCCAGTGGAACATAGCACCTATCAGCGGTTTTTGTAATTTTCATAAAACACTGGATTATAGTTCACACCACTAAAGAACTATAATTGCACTCTAACCCATAATCTCAAGACCTTCTAACATTGAGCTCCTGTTATTAAATACTTACCATTTCTCCCTATGTTAAGATTTTTGATACTGGTCAATTAAATTTAACTATTGACAATTTAATTTAATCTGCATCTTGATATTCCATAAGCCCTTCTGCTTAACTTATTTGACTGCCAGATAATAAAATTCACCTGCAGGGTTTGGCCCGGTCAAAGCTTAGAAGCTTCCTTAAGGGGGTATCATCAATCCTGATCTTTCGGGACATGGATTCCGTCAATAACTAATATTTACCATATAAATATTACTTCTATCCAATTCACTGGAAATATAGACTCATATAAGATTGCACCCTCAAATGAATCAAAGCAACGACTATTAAATATACACAAATTAATAATTATTTTAGGATTAAGAGGATAAGCACTATTCATAATAACATTGGGGTGTGAATTAATTTATATAGTCAGTATAAAATTAATTATGTCAAATATCCCGTTCAATACACACAAAGTGTACTAATACAGAGAGTCGAATTAATAGACGACGCTATTTTATGTTCCCCGTAACCAAGATAAAGGTACTAAAACTCTATGCTACAGTCGTACTGATGGTATGTCCATTTCCATCTAAATTGTGAACCTAAAACTTATATTCTGCAAGAACCTAAAATCTGATCTTCTGTGTGCAAATCATACTCTACACACCAGATTAAATACTAGACAGAATATCGGACATCTATGCATAACATTAAAGAAATAATACACATACATTACTCATAAAGATTCTCATAAAATAGAAAGTTAATTTTACTAAAAAATAAAATAAAATACTAAAAACATGATTTTCAGTATACCAACCCTAACACCAGTCCTGACCCCATCGACTGTCGGAGGATTGCTCGAGCTACTTTCGTGGCGAGAGCGGGTCGTCGCGTGCCATTTGGGAGATGAACTAGGAACGGGCTCCTCATAGGGCCTTCCTCGAGTGTCAAATAGTCGACTCCGAATTGGTTCGAACAAGGGGAATTCGACTGTTTAATTAAAACAAAGCATTGCGATGGTCCTTTCGGATGCTCTCGCAATGTGATTTCTGCCAAGTGCTCTGAATGTCAAAGTGAAGAAATTCAACTAAGCACGGGTAAATGGAAGGAGTAACTATGACACTCTTAAGGTAGCCAAATGCCTTTTCATCTAATTAGTGACACGCATGAATGGATTAACGAGATTCCCACTATCCATGTCTACTATCCAGCGAAACCACAGCCAAGGGAATGGGCATGACAGAATCAGTGGGGAAAGAAGACCCTATTGAGCTTGACTCTAGTCCGACTATGTGAAATAACTTGAGGTGTAGGATAAGTGGGAGCTAAAATGGCAAAAGTGAAATACCACAACTTTTAACGTTATTTTACTTATTCCATGAATCGGAGGCGGGGCACTGCCCCTCTTTTTGGACGAAAGGCCTTCCTTGGCAGGCCAATCCAGGCAGAAGACATTGTTAGGTGGGTAGTTTGGCTGGGGTAGCACATTTGTTTAAAGATAACGCAGGTGTCCTAAGATGAGCTCAACAAGAGTAGAAATCTTGTGTGGAACAAAAGGGTAAAAGCTCGTTTGATTTGGATTTTTAGTACGAATACAAACCGTGAAAGCGTGGCCTAATGATCCTTTAGACCTTCGGAATTTGAAGCTAGAGATGTCAAAAAAGTGATCACATGGATAACTGGCTTGTGGCAGCCAAGCGTTCATAGTGACATTGCTTTTTGATCCTTTGATGTCGGCTCTTCCTACCATTGTGAAGCAGAATTCACCAAGTGTTAGATTGTTCACCCACTAATAGGGAACATGAGCTGGGTTTAGACCGTCGTGAGACAGGTTAGTTTTACCCTACTGATGATAGTGTCGCAATAGTAATTCAGCCTAGTATGAGAGGAATCGTTGATTTGCATAATTGGTCATCGTACTTGGTTGAAAAGCCAGTGGCGCAAAGCTACCGTGCACTGGATTATGATTAAACGCCTCTAAGTCAGAATCCAAGCTAGAAACGACGCATGTGCCTATCGCTCGTTTATCGACTCGCAATAGGGGCATTTAGGCCACCAAAGGCACGTGTCGTTGGTGAAGTTTGTGCAATAAATTAGTTGCACAGGCCTCCTTAAAGTATAATTCTTATCGAGCGGTGGGTAGAATCCTTTGCAGATGACTTAAATATGCGACGAGGTATTGTAAGTGGCAGAGTGGCCTTACTGCCACGATCTAATGAGATTCAGCCTTGCATCGCTTTGATTCGTCCCTCCCTTTCCTTTAACATAATTCTCTAATATCCTTCAACTTCGGAGGTTTGAGTTCGATTGTTGCGAAATATTTCACAAGTCATCGAAAAAAGTCCCACGTAATGCTAAAGCAATGGCCCGAGATGTGGCAAGCTACAACGATGCTTGGAGGTACCCAAAACAAGGCCAAAATAGCTCAGGGCACGGCCAAATTGAGGCCTCTGGATGAACATGACAAGGCAAGGCATGCCAAAGCATGACACATGGCAAGGCATATGGTAAGGCCCAAGGCAAGCCACGGAGTACTTGCCAAGGCCCAAGCAAGACCCCGGTTCACATGACAATACAAAACAAAGCCACGACATGCATATGACAAGGCATGGCAAGTTAAGTGTCACAGGGTCAAAATTCTAGACTCGAAAATTGCCTTGTGATGGCACAAAGTTCAGTAAAACTTAGTCACATCCAAGAAAAGATGCACACACATAGAGAGAAATATAAACACTCAAAATTTTACAAGACAACCGTCTCAACCCTTGTACTACCACCGAGTAAAAATTACAAAGAAAAATGCTTTAGCACTCAAGCCACAATTTTATGTGCCAAAGCTGCCAAATCATGCCCATATATATAGGCATGTGGCAGTTTCTAGCAGTTGCTAGCATATACAAGCATATAGTGTAGTGGACATCCCCCACAACTTAGGCACATATGCAGAAAAGAGGACCCACGCTGCTGACACTTGTCATGCCAAAAACATCTTCAGCATAAATTTTGTAACCGTCATGATGCCACATACACATGCCATAATGTGCTGGCATGTTGGCCTTGACATGTCTTCAGAATATAACCGCCAATAACTGCCCATAATGTCTACAACATGGGGCTTCCATGCATAGACATGGTCAACAATGCTAACTACTAGTCATGTGCAAGGCATGCCCCTGAGTGCCACGCCACCTAGTCAGTCCGCTGAAGTAGTATCAGCTGCCCAGCACATGCCAGTGCCAGCTCTTGTCTGCCATCTGCCTACTGAGCCACCTGCTTGTATTGACCCACAAGCTATACGAACTACCCGCATCCAAGTACCGCATTAATGCCTTCGCGTGCCAAGTAAATTCACCCTTCTTGCCTAAGGGTCGTATGGCAAGCTGATTGCCACTAAGCCACCTCGCATATTATGCTATACCCACCTCATGCCACCATGGGTTGACAAGGGTGCAAGGTGCCACCACATGCCGCCCAAGACACCCCAATGTTAGGGTGCTAATAGACCACCCCCACCAGAAGAAGCCAACGTCCTCGTCGGTAGGGTCTGTAAATACTGTTACACTTGATCTTCAAATTTCCACAGCATCACATCCTTCTCTTAGCCTGCGTCAAAGTTTGGTAAGTCTTTCCACTTAACCAAATAGTAAGTTCGTCGATTCTTCTTACTTTAGCCCCCTGTTCGGTGATCCAAAATTCTTTCAGCATCCCTCTCAAACTGTCTGCTGATCACATGGGGTGCTCGCCGAGCTTGCTTCCTACCTATGTTCACCAAGTCATCTTGAAAAGGCTTCAAGAAACTGACATGAAAAGTAGGATGAACTTTCAACCTTTTAGGAAACTTCAATCTATAGGCAACATTCCCTACTTTCTTCACAATCACAAATGGACCATCAAAACTTGGAATTAACCGATGATGAACAGTTTTAGCACTGATCTTCTTCTAAATTTGAGAAATTAGTTTCAGCATAACTTTGTCCCCAACTTGAAATTCCAACGGTCTTCTTCCTTTGTTAGCATACTTTTTCATTCATCGGCTAGCCTTGGCAAAGCTGTCACGAGCTTCCTCTAGCAACTCCTGCTTAGCTCTAGCAAATCTGTATGCCGCAGAACAACACCCACCCGTCATTGTTCTAGCCACCTCGTGAGGAGTGAGGGGCAGGTGGCCCATAGCTAACTCAAAAGGACTCATTCCCGTAGTTGAAGAGCGGTGGAAATTGTAGCAAAACTGTGCGTTGTCCAACAGTTGTAACCAGTTATTCTGACTAGCCATCACACAATGCCACAAATACTCCTCCAGCAGCGCATTCATCCGTTCAATCTGACCGTCTGTCTGAGGATGATTGGCTGTAGAAAATTTTAACTCAGAACCCATCAAGTTGAATAGCACCGTCTAGAATCTTTCTATGAAATGGGCATCCCCGTCACTCATAATGTCTTTGGGCAAACTGAAGTACTTTACCACATTCTTATAAAATAATTCAGCAGCAACATCAGCGGGACATGCATTTGGGGCAGGGATAAACATAGCATACTTAGAAAAATAATCAACAACAACCATAATAGAACGCATACCATCCACCTTAGGCAAACCCGAGATGAAGTCCATAGATACTGAACTCCATGACTTTTCAGCAATCGACAGAGGTTGTAGAAATCCCGCTTCCTTCAGTCGTTCTGTCTTGTTTTGTTGGCACACCAGGCAAGTTTTGACATAAGCTTCCATGTCATCCTCTATCTTTGGCTAATAAAAAGATCTGGACAACAAGGCAAGCATACACTGCCTATCCGGTTGACCAGCCCACTGAGGGTCGTGTGTCTCTCTAAGCAGCTCCAACCTTAGTCCCCCGCTCCTAGGAACATAAAGACGATCTCCTTTGGCATGGAGAAGATCATTTTCACGCCAAAAGCATCGAACAATTCCCTCATTAACTTGTTGAACAAGCCTTTGATACTTAGCATCACTGACAGCATGTTGGGAAACTCTTGCCATAAAGTCTGCCTCAACTTGGGAAAGTGCAGCAATATAATCGTCAACTCCATTGCGACTCAACGCATCAGCAACCTGGTTGTGTTGACTAGGCTTGTGCACCCACACAAAATCATATTCCTCCAGGAATTCTTGCCAACAAGCTTTCCTTGGGGATAACTTTTTCTGCACTTTAAAGAAAGTATTAATCACATTGTTTGTTATAACAGTGAACCTAGTTCCAAGCAAATAAACCCGCCAGACTTAAAGGCAATGCACCACAGCTGTCATTTTCTTCTCATGGGTTGAATATTTCTTCTCAGCATCATTCAGCTATCTGCTTTCAAACGCCACAGAGTGTCCCTCCTGCACTAGCACGCCTCCAATTTCTTTATCAGAAGCATTTGTATACACCTCAAAAGGCAACTCAAACACTGGCAACTGCAACACTGGCTCGCTTGCAACTACGGCCTTTAGCTTGTCAAAAGCGTCTTGGTAGTTTGCACTCCACTGCCATGAGTGATCCTTCTTCGAAAGATTAGTAAGGGAAGAAGCATTATTCGAATCGCCCTGTATAAACTTTCAATAATAGTTAGTCAAACCAAGAAAGGTCTAAGTTCTGGGACCTTAATGGGTGGTAGCCAATCCAAAATAGCCTGCACCTTCCGTTTGTCCATCTTCACCAAGCCCTTGCTAACTATATGCCCCAAAAATTTAATCTTCTATTGGACAAACTCATACTTCTCCTTCTTTACATAGAGTCGATGTTCCCTAAGTCGGGACATTACATGTTTCAAATGGGTCAAGTGGTCTTCTAAAGACTCACTATAAATGACAATATCATCCAAATACACAACAAAAAATTGATCAATGTAATCATAAGAAACATCATTCATAAAGTTACTGAATGTTGCAGGAGCATTTGTAAGACCAAAAGGCATAACAAGAAATTCAAACGAACCATAACGTGTTACAAAAGTGGTCTTTGTCTCATCCCCTTCGGAAATTATCACTTACCAATATCCTGAATGCAAATTCAGATTAGTGAAGTAAGTTTCTTTACAGAGACGATTGAACAGATCAGTAACCAAAGGAACAAGGAACTTGTTTTTAACTGTCACCTTGTTTAAAGCTCGATAGTTGATGCACATCCGTAGGAAATCATCTTGCTACTTCTGGAACAGCACAGGGGCACCATAAGGGGCTTTCGATGGTTGCAGAAACCAGCATCCAATAGCTCGGTCAACTGCTTATGTAGTTCTGCCAACTCCATTGGGGACATTCTGTATAGTGCTTTAGCCAGAGGTTTAGCACCAGGAACCAATTTAATTTTGTGATCGGTGGCACGTTAAGGTGGAAGAAACTTAGGCCACTCCGATGGCTTCACATCTGTAAAGTCTTGTAGTAAGTCAGTAACTTCATTTGGCACTTCCACGGTAAGATTAGGCTTGATCTCCACTAATGCTGCAAGATAGGTCTTAGCACTTTTCTTCAGCCCATTGTGCACCTGAATAGCCGATAATGTCTCATTTTCATTCCCCATGCTATTTCCTTTGCTTGTTTGGTTGCAACCCGACACAAAGCACGGTTGTTTGTCATCTACAATAAATAACCGCCAAGATATTGCATTAATGTCACCTTCACAGCCACAAAGAAATCTATACCTAAGATAATGTCGAAATCATCAAGAGGGAGCACCATCAGGTTCACCTTTCCAGCCCAGCTTTCTATACAGACTTTTACACTGTATGCCATGCCACATACAGGTTGCGCACTCGAGTTCACCGCCTTATTTCTATTAGGGATCTTGATAACTTTCAACCCAAGTGTCTGCACTACCTGCCCAGCAACAAAATTATGCGTAGCGCCTATGTCAACCATAGCCAACACAGTATTATCATTAATAAAAGACTCAATGTAAATCAAACATGCAGACGTCAGGTTTCTCTCAACATGAAGGGCGTTCAACAATTATAGAGGATTGACTCTTGTTGGACTGTCAGAGTCTGAGTTATCACCCTTATCTCCCTCAGCAACTAGGGCGTTTAATTTCTCTCGCTTTGGACGGTGACGCCCCGTCCTCCAGGCACATCGAGACATAAGTAAATATAAATAAAGGGATATTTTAACCATTTATTCATATTTGCATATATTAATTATTACATCATAAAGGAGTTATGAACCGTTCAAAAGTACAAACTATTACAGTTTCACTAAGAAATTTCAAAAATTATGTTATGCACGAGAGAACTGAATATAAGATCAAAAACAGAGGTCTCGACTCCTCAGAATGTATTAGCAAAATCCACGTGCTCTTGGAACTCACCCTGTTCTTCAATCTCTTCTTCTCCCTCTGGGACGACTTCCTCCAAGAACTCCTCTTCACCTGTGGCATGAATACCATGAGCCACGAGCTAGAAGAAAAACACTCTAATCTTCTAACTAATTTCACGTCACAAAATTCACCGCAACACATACTATATAACACCCAGTATGATTTAAAGTCAATGAGAGAGATAAATTTGATAGTTACAGCACGGCAAGCATATATAAGAATAAGTGTATAGGTATGTGATGCAATGGATGTGATGCAAGTGTCCAACTCGACAGTCATCAGAAATAAAAACAGGAGTTCCACTTTGGGACTTATTGGTATTGCTTGCAGGGATTATCATCATTGCCTTCTCAGTGACTTATTGTCATTTTTGTGATGGGAATTTGTTGTTATATTACCCATATTAAAACCAGAATGCTCACTTTGTATCAAACCAAAGTCTAAGTTATCAAAACGAGAATGTTAGCGACAAACCCATGGTGCCTAACAATATTCGTAAACCATTTCAAATACCGGGGATGCACCCAGGGTGTATAAACCAAATTTGTAACACCGGAGATGCACCCAGGGTGTACAAGAGGAATTCATCCCAAAATATTTTCGAAAATGGCAACCAGGGACGCCCTAGAGTTAGAGTCAAGAACAATAATCTCAATACTGTCCATCCCAACAACGGTTTGCACAGGTGGACTCCAATATGCCAGGATGCAAGTGACAATGCTTATAATGTGTACCATCGATCTCAAGTGCAACAATTTATAGTATGGCATCAACTAGCATGGCAGAGTTCATGGTACAATTCACAAAGCATAAGGTACAAGTATGTGAAGCACAAGCTACAATTCTCAAGATATGATTTCAACATAATAGCATGAGTTCTAAACCATCATACATTCACTTAGAAACACTTATCAATTAATTCAAATTGATCATTATACAAAGATGCAGGTCTCATAGCAAAGGGTACTCAAATCACGCTTAGCACCTTTTAAGTCAAAAAATTAAGTATTAAATTAAAAGGGCCAACAAGGTTTTGGGGTATCTAGACTTGGAATCAAGTTATGATTTTTATACACTAATTAGATAAAAATATTTTTTACAACTCTCATATTTAACACTAAGATCAAAACTTAAGGCAAAAGGATGAACAAAACATCTTACGAAAAATGGTTCAGCACTTATACCAAAAACATGCTTCTGTTGGTCTCGATTTTGGGGTATCAGATTAAGTCTAAATGAGCCCATTTTTTAGTATGTTCTATTTTAACATATTCCCTACAAGTTTCATGTTTAGAGCTAAGGATAGTTGTTTGAAACAAGTTACACTTGTTGGCCATTTTAGAAAATAGATTCTGTCAGCCGCCAAAACTCAGCAGAGCCGATTTTGGATAGAGGATTTGAAATAGTTTTTGGATATTATCCCGAGGCTTTAAGGTCTGATTGTTGGGCAGAACATCTATATAATAAAATAGCTCATATTTTTGAAATGTTCTAGAGACAAACTATATTCAAAAGCTGTGGTTTATTGTACAATTCTAACCCTACGGTTCAGATTATCATCTTTCTCCTCATTTAATGCAATTAGTTTAAAAAAATATCGCATCTCTCCTCAATTAATACCTTCTCTCTCTTTATTTTTCTCTCTTCAAAAAATACCATCTTTTCTCACAAAATATACAACTTCAAAATACTTTTTAATTTTTTGAAACTTTTTTTAAAAAAAGTAAAACAAAATTTTTAAGAATTTTTTCTTCTTTCCAAAAAATGAATTTGTTTTATTGAAAAATGTTGTTTTAGATACCTTCGATAGAAAATTGTTGAATTAGTTCTTTTTTAATATAAAAAAATTATATTATGTGGCAACTTAAAATTTTTTATTTTTTATTTACAAAAATTAATTACTATTTCTTTTTAGAGAAAATATTTTCTTCTCATCTGAAAACTAAAAATTAAAATTGTTATTTTTTTCATCAGAAAATTAAAAATATTGTTTTGGTTACTTTTGATAGAAATTTGGTTTTGAATAAACTTTTTATTTATAAAAATAAACTATTTTATTTATAAAAAAATGTTGAGGAGGTTATGTGAACTTTATAATTTATTCAATATGGTGTAGAATTTTTATTTTTGGAGTGTAAAGGTTATAAGTTACGAATAAGAGTTATTATTATATTTTAAAAGTGATGAGAATTTAAATAGAATATTCTAAAAATTATTATTTTTTATTTGACTTTATAGCTTTCTAACTTTTCTATTTGTCTGCCAAGTGGGTTATGTTATCTTTTTTTACATTTTTAACTAAAAAAACTAAAAAACTAAGATAATCAAACGTGCCCTAAGTGCCTTTAGGCACGGGCCATAACTAGTACTTACATATGTTAGCTACAATGTTCATGTAGACTACTTGTGGAATAGGTCACTAAAAATAGGAGTTTTGAATTACACAAAAATATATGACAAAAGTGTCCATTGAGAGCTGAAACTCAACAGAGAGCTTCAAAAGGATGTTGGCCTATCAAACCTCAATATGATGTAGTCCTTTTTGGTGGGTAGATAGATATACATGTTATCTACAACTTTCATGTTTTGACCAAAGTTCAGATCTCACTTTAAACTAGGGTCTCCAAGTCGGTAGTATTGATTGGTCAGAAAATGATACACTTTAGTAAAATTGTAATATCTTGAATTATACTGATGAAAATGAATTTAAACCAACTTTGGATGAAAGATAACACAAAAATATAAATCTGGAAATGAAGAACATGCTTAGATAAATTTTTTACAATGAGTTATGGTGTTCCAAAATTCAGGGAACAAACATCTATGTTCTCAAAAATCAAGTCTCTTAGGGTCCAAGTCCTCTAGTTATGTCATGTCAAGTTTTTGTTCCACTTCTTTGCATGCTTGTGTTTTTAACATTAATATCAAGGTTTCAGCACACTTATAAGTCATCAAACTCAAAGATAACAACATACAAGAACATCTCATATCACCCATAAACATAACAGCCCCAAATTTCCAACTACGACGCCTTTTTAGTTTGATTTTGGTTCTTGATTTTTAGAGTGTTTAAAGGGATGTGTTGGGGGATATTTTGAGGGATATTAGAAACAAGGTTTAGAGGTTTTTACTTACTTTTTTAGATGGCTCAAGGGTGGTAGGATGGAAGGACTTAGCTTTAAAACAAAACACTTCTCCTTGTTTCTTTTTCTTCTCCTCCTTCTTTCTCCTTCTTCTCTCTTAAACTTGTGGAATACCTCAAGAACACTTAACCAAGCCTTTCTCTCTCTATATGCACGAAAATATGAAGAGAAGAAGAGGGTGTTTGGCTTGGTTTATATAGACAAAGGTTAGGGAACATGGAGGGGACAAAAAGGTACCATTAAAAGACTTTTTTTTCTTTTTTATTAAATGAGACTTAAGTTGATTTGAGAGTGTTCAAGTTTTGAGGGAACAAATCTGATATGGAGAAGGGAAATACAGCTAGGGGGTTATTTGGTAGACAAAAACCTGACCCCACTTCAATGAAAGGGTTTTGCATTGGTTTGCGTGCCCTTTTATGCAAGAAAATGCATTAAAAGTTAATTTGATATATCTTTTTTGTGTCTTTTCCTACTGAGACCTATTATTTTAGTATATTTATGATAAATATAGTTTTTGCATGTATTATCATCATTTTTATAGCAATTAATTAAATAGATGTAGTCTTTTAAATCAAATTAAGCTATTTTGGCAATATATAATTTTTTGACTTATTTTGTTGTGTATGAACTTTAATAATGGTTTGTTTGCTTTTTTTGACCTATAACACTATATTATTATGTATATTACTTGTTCAACAAGTATTGGATCATCATAATTCTTAATTTAATACATTTCTCATCATTTTAAGCTAAAAAGAAAGCAAAAAGTCACTTTTTAGCACACTCCCCAAGGTGGTCAGCCACTAAGGGGTATTTTTGTCATTTTTGATATTATTTTTTCCTTTGCTACTTAATTGTACTTAGATTCTTGATTTAGGGTATTCATGTGTCAAAATTTCTGTTTTTCAAACTTTTTGCGGTATTAGGGGCAAAACGGTCATCTTACCCTATTTATGTGAATTTTTTATTTTTTATTTATTATTTTATGATATATATTTCATTTAGAATGTTGGGAGACTCTCCAGATGTTAAGGTTTTGTTGCCTTAGTTTTGGACCTTTTTGGGATTTTCAGGCTGAACTTAGGGTTTTCGATTCGAGTTAGAGTTCTGAACTTCTTTTGTGTTTTATGGTCTCGTGGACTATCTGTCACTAACACTTAGGGTTTGGGCTGGGTCTTTACACGGGCTGTTATCAACCGGGTTGTTACAACTAGGGTCTGTATCAGGTCGTTACAAACTACCCCCTTAAACAAATTTTGTCCCCGAAATTTCATCCCGTACTTCATCGTATGGAAGGTTGAGGATGATTTACTAAAATTTTGTCTTGTCGTTCTCCAAAATTATGTCCTTTTTTAGTTGAGTTGTTCTTTATTGAGGGTGTAGATAAGGTCGAGCCCATATGTTCAGCACTTAGAGTAAAGATTGTTTTGTCCTACTAACATCTTAAACTGATTACAACCAAATCTTCAAGGACTATGTCACATATCCGGCTAGCCCCAAAAAGTCCGTATCTCTGTTACGTTAGTTGGCCTCTTCCCATTAACTGTTGCTTCTAATTCTGTTGGGTCTACTTGAATTTCATCTCCAGATATAACATGACCAAAAAACATCACTCGGTCCAACTAAAACTCACACTTACCAAGGTTTACATACAACTTGTGCTTTCTCAGGATCTATAAAGAATCTTCAAATGTTTTCTGTGTTTCTCTTCACTCTAAGAATATAACCGAATATCGTTTATCAACACAATTACAAATTGGTCTAGAAAGCTTTTGAGCACTCGATCCATCAGGTCCATAAACACAGTAGGTACATTCGTTAACCCGAAAGGCATCACCACAAATTCTTAATGCTCGTAACGAGTCCTAAAGGTAGTCTTAGGTATATCTGACTCCCGCACTTTCAATTTGTGACATCATGACCCCAGTCTATCATTGAGAATACATTAGCTCCAAAACACAACTTTCATCGACTACGACTTTCACAAGCGATCATATGTCCCCAAACTAGCCCACTACCGAAACTGATTTCAAACATTCTCTACTTCTGTCTAGAAAGACTGTCACTTTATTGAAAACAAGCTCATTACCATATTCAAACATACATCGAAGACTATTTTTCGATCGACTAACGATTATTAACTCAAAATCACATCACCACTATGTGTTGAACCACTCTAGTATTACGATCATCAAGACTAATACCGTCACTTGAACCTAATGAGTCACTAGGGTTAAACATACCACACAGACTAAACGCTTCCCAGGTATATGCTTACCCACATTCTACTAAGACACTCGATTCACTCAAGGCCAATTTCAAAAATCATACCCTTTAATTCGTATAGTCTTACTTACGCATCCACTCTTCTTATCTAAGCACTTATTCCTCCTACGTACTCACATTGATGTGCTACGCAATTCCACCAAAAATAAAAAAATTATATCATCCTTCAACTTCTCATACTTAGAGTTCACACGCTCCCACAAGAAAATTTCTTCTCCATACCAGCAACATCTACTCACCAATCTATACAAACTTGCTCTAACAGGTCACATCACAAAAGATTTTCGAAAGCAACTTCTTTGCGGTTCACATCGATACCACAATAGAAATAAATACCAATCCATAAGAGTTACACACTCTAGGCACCAAACGAATACAAACGGATACTTTAAGAACCTACCATGTGAACAACTTGGTCTGTCTAAAATGTGCACTTCACCCCTCAGACAATATTTAGCGTCAATGGAACTCACTGTTTCCACAACTCCTTGGCACCCAATTCCTTGAATTGCATAACTAAAGAGTTACCGGTCTTTGAGGTCATATTGATAATCCTGATGACGAAGTCTGTATTTATATGCTTCCATTTTCTTTCTAGTCTTTCCAAAGGTTGCTCCATTCCTCTTAGCTTCTACTGTAAGTTCTTGACGTGCTAGAACGTTAGGTTTGAATGTCTCTTCCAATAACTGGATTGTTTTCTCAGGCGGTTGATCATTCTAGGGTAAAACAAACATGATAAAAGATATGGTTGTGGTAAATACCTAGTCACGTGATCCATTGTGACTTGGTGGTTAATTCTTCATCTGGCTTCAAACGTTCATTGTTGTGATCAAAATTCTTCGTTCTTTGATAGCATTGGCAAAAATTCAAACTTTAACATTTCGGTGGGAAGGTCGGTGTGAATATCGATGTATATAGACGTACCTCCTTTGGTAGCGTACTAAGGTTTTCATGAGTTCGAGGCTGTTTCTCATTTTTCACTTTCTTACTACCGGTATGAATCTTTTTCTTATCAGTTTATCGGATGGGTGGGTTAGCTATGAACTAGTCTGGAGAAGTTTAAATTGTGCCATATGTTGGTGTCGCAAATCCTTTGGTGTGAAGCTATCGTTTCTATCTTTAGATTGTTGATGGCATAGTTCTATTTGTCAGGACCTTTGAAAAGATATAGTTAGTTGAGTAAGCCCTTACTTAACCATTTACAAAGAGGAGTCTTGATCTTCAAAACTTTGTTAAACACGGACGTTGACAGGTATTCTAAGCCGTGACATCAAGAAGAAATCTGCTTCACGCTTGAAGAGGTGTTAAGAGGTTTTCGTGCAACATCTCAGTTTTTCGTGAAAGTGCTAAGGCCTAATGACGTAAAAGCCTGACGATCGTTATTACTCATAGATCTATGGGGCAAGCTTTTGAAGGTCGATAATAAAAAACATGCGCGGAGTTAGAACGTTTTAAGGTGGAACCCAAGTGGTTCAAGGTTAGGTTGGATGAGGTTAAATGGTCACGATTAAAGAAATTACCGTTGACACAAGTTGAGTGATCATTTGGGGTTCAAATGTAGGAGAAACAAGAGGAGGATAGTGAACAATACTTTAAACAAGTGCCCCTAAAACTAGTCCAGTACAATTAGATTAAGATAAAATAGATGTTTAAGCAAAAGGGGTAGCCAAACTAGATATTTGCCCTGAAGTTACATCGGCCTAACGTATTTCAATTTAAGCATCCAAGTCTACTCCCCTGGTAGAGATTTCAAGAGTGAACAAAAAATTCACAAAATTACTGCAACAGATTGTGGTTTCAGGATCGAGAGAAATGAGCGATGGCAAAAAATGTTATCAATGGTGAATGTTTAGAACGAGTACTTGATAAAGAATTGATATCGAGTTCTAAAATAGAAGAATTAGTTCAAGGATGATGACTCGAATCAGAGGAGAATCAAACACGAATACCGGTCATTATTGAGGCATAAAAACTTAAAGACGAGGGTACTTTCTAGGATTGAATTTTTAATAGAGTTATCAACAAGAGTTGGGTGCATAAGAGTTACCGATGAACGACACTTGATCGTACCATTGAGGACTAATGATATAAGAAGAAAGAACATACAAAAGAACTTCAAGCAGTTGACACCAAGGCTTGGGGTAAATGAGAAAATGACTTATAAGGATGAAGTCGTAAGGTTCTAATGATATCTAAAACTTTTCCTAGAGCGTACTCCTGTCTACCTCTTTTAAAATAAGATAGCTCGTTGCATGAATCTTCGATCTTCTATCTCGATGCTCTTACCTGTCTTTTGCGTGTAGATTCGTTGTTGTTCCCAAATTTGGTATCGTCCTGACGCGAATCGCTATAGGATTTAGACGCAGCAGATTTTAGTTCTTATAATGTATAGATGATAATAACAATTAATACAATGCCTCCTACAGAGCTCCAACACGACAAAATGCATGATTTCCCATAACCCAAGGCCTGAAAGTTCACTAAACCTAAGCTCAGATACCAACTGTGACGCCCTATCCTCTGGGCACGTCGGGACATACGTAAATATAAATAAAGGGATATTCTAACCATTCATTCATATTTAGATACGTTAGTTATTACATCATAAAGGAGTTCTAAACCGTTCAAAAGAAATAACTATTACAGTTTTACCAAGAAATTTAAAAAATTATGCTAAGCATGAGAGAACTGAATATAAGAACAAAAGCAAATGTCTCGACTCCTCAGAATGTATCAGCAAAATTCACGTGCTCTTAGAACTCACCCTATTCTTCAAACTCTTCTTCTCCCTCTAGGACGACTTCCTCCAAGAACTCCTCTTCACCTGTGGCACGAATGCCATGAGCCAAGGCCCAGAAGCAAAACACTCTAACCTTCTAACTAATATCACGGCACAAAATTCACCGCAACACATACCATATAACACCCAGTATGATTTAAAGTCAATGAGAGAGATAAATTTGATAGTTACAGCATAGCAAGCATATATAAGAATAAGTGTACAAGTATGTGATCCAATGGATGTGATGCAAGTGTCTAACCCGACATTCATTAGAAATAAAAATAGGAGTTTCACTTTGGGACTTATTGGTATTACTTGCAGGGACTTATCATCATTTCCGCCTCAGGGACATATTGTCATTGCCGTGATGGGATTTATTATCATTGCCGCCTCAAGGACTTATTGTTATTGCCATGATAGGACTTATTACCATTGCCGCCTCAGGGACTTATTGTCATTGCCGTGATGGTAATTATTATCATTGTCGTTTCAGGGACTTATTGTCATTTCCGTGATGGCACTTATTACCATTGCCGCCTCAGGGACTTATTGTCATTGCCATAATGGGACTTTATTGTTATGTTACTCATATTAGGACCAGGATGCTCGCTTGGTATCAAACCAAAGTCTAAGTTATCAAAATCAGAATGCTAGCGATGAACCCATGGTGACCAACAATATCCATAAACCATTTCAAACACCGCGGACGCACCCAGGGTGTATAAATCAAATTTGTAACACTGGGGATGCAGCCAGGGTGTACAAGAGGAATTCATCCCAAAATATTTTCAAAAATAGAAACTAGGGACGCCTTGGACTTAGAATCAAGAACAATAATCTCAATACTGCTCATCCCGACAACGGTTTGCATAGATGGACTCCAATATGCCAGGATGCAAGTGACAATACTCGTAATGTGTACCATCGATCTCTAGTGTAACAATTTATAGCATGGCATCAACTAGCATGGAAAGGTTCATAGTATAATTTGCAAAGCTTAACGTACAAGTATGTGAAGCATAAGCTACAATTCTCCAGATATGATTCAAACATAATAGCATGAGTTCTAAACCATTATACATTCACTTAAAAACACTTATCAATGAATTCAAATCTATTATCATACAAAGATGCGGGTCTCATAGCAAAGGGTACTCAAATCACGCTTAGCAACTTTTAAGGCAAGAAATCAAGTATTAAATTAAAAGGTCCGACAATATTTTGGGGTATCTAGACTTGGAATCAAGTTATTATTTTTTTACACCAATTAGATAAAAATATTTTTTACAACTCTCATATTTAACACTAAGGCCAAAACCTAAGGCAAAAGGGTGAACAAAACATCTTAAGTAAAAATGGTTAAGCACTTATACCAAAAATATGCTACTTTTGGTCTCAGATTTGGGTTATCATATTAACTCCAAATGAACCAATTTTTTAGTATGTTCTATTTTAACATGTCCTCTATAAGTTTCATGTTTAGATCTAAGGATTTTTGTTTGGAACAAGTTAGACTTGTTGGCCATTTTAGAAAATAGGTTCTGTCAGCCGCCAAAACTCTGTAGAGCCGATTTTGAACAGAGGGTTTGAAATGATTTTAGGGTATCATCCCGAGGCTTTAAGGTCTTATTTTTGGGCAAAAATATGTTAGTTACAATGTTCATGTAGACCACCTTTCGAATAGGTCACTAAAAATAAGGGTTTTTACTACACAAAAATATATGACAGAAGTGTCTCTTGAGGGCCGAAACTCAATAGATAACTTCAAAGGGATTTTGACCTATTAAATCTCAATATGTTGTGCTTCTTTTTGGTGGGTAGATATCTATACATGTTTTCTACAACTTTTATGTTTCGACCAAAGTTCAGATCTCACTGTAAACTACGGTTTGCAAGTCGGTAGTGTTTACTGGTCAGAAAATGACACACTTTGGTAAAATTATAATATCTTGAGTTCTATTTATGTAAATGAGTTGAAACTAACTTTGGATGAAAGATAACAGAAAAATAAAAATTTGGATATAAAGAACATACTTTGATCAATTTTTTACATTGAGTTATGGTATTTCAAAGTTCAGGGAACAAACATCTATGTTCTCAAAAATCAAGTCTCTTAGGGTCCAAGTCCTCTACTTATGTCATGTCAAGTTTTTGTTCCGCTTCTTTGCATGCTTGTGTTTTAGACATTAATATCAAGGTTTTAATGCACTCAGAAGTGTCATCAAAATCAAAAATAATAACATACAACATCTCATATCACCCATAAACATAATAGCCCCAAGATAAACATGCAGATCTTTGGCAAAAGGCTATGAATTTAGAGATAGAAGCTATGTATTCCAATCAGGTTTGAAAACTTGTAGAACCACCCAAAGGAATAAAACCCATTGGATGCAAGTGGATCTAGAAGAAGAAGAGAGGAGAAGACGGGAAGGTTAAAATGTTAAAAGCTAGGCTTGTTGCCAAAGGGTTCACTCAGAAAGAAGAGAACGACTATGAGAAAACCTTTTCGCCGGTAGTCATGCTTAAGTCTATTCAGATTCTCTTATCTATTGCCACACATTTTGATTACGAAATCTGGAAAATGCATGTTAAGATAGCTTTTCTTAACGAAAGTCTTGACGAGTGTATCTATATGATACAACCTGATAGATTCATTGCAAAGAGTCAGGAGCACTCGATTTGAGGCAAGCACTTCATTTAGGCAAGCATCGAGGTCTTGGAACACTCGATTTGATCAAGCTATAAAGTCTTATAATTTTGATTAAAGTCTAGATGAGTCTTGTGTGTACAAGAAGCGTGATGGCAACGTGGTGATCTTCCTAGTACTTTATGTAAATGATATCTTGCTCATCGAAAACGATGTTGGAGCATTATCTACTATTAAAGTATGGTTATATGGGTAGTTCGATATGAAGGACTTGGAAGAAGCCAGTCACATTCTTGGGATCAAGCTTGTGCGAGATCGAAAACAAAGGATGTTGGGCTTATCACAAGCAAAGTATATCGATGATATCCTTACTCATTTTAGCATGCAGGATTCCATGAAAGGGTTTCTCCCTTTCAGGCATAAAATCACTCTATCCAAGGATCAGTGTCCTAAGGCACCTGATGAGATAGAGAGGATGAAAGCAGTTCCTTATGCTTTGACAGTAGGAAGCCTCATGTATGCTATGCTTTGCAATAGACCCAATATCTTCTTTACCGTTGGCACAGTTAGCAGATATCAATCTAACCTAGGGCAGGAGCATTGAACTACGGTAAAGAATATAATAAGTACTTAAAAAGGACTAAGAATTATATGTTGGTTTACCAGGCATACAATCTAGTACCTTTGGGGTACAAAAACTCAAATTTTTGGTTAGACAGAGATTTTCGTAAGTCTACCTCATGATATGTGTTTACCTTAGGAGGTGGAGCTATAAGCTGGAGGAGTATCAACCAGTCTTGCATTGCTGATTCCACCATGGAGGCCGAGTATGTGGCAGCTTCTGAAGCAGCCAAGGAGGTCGTTTGGCTTAGAAACTTCCTATTGGATCTAGAGGTGGTTCCTTTAGTTCAGTCGGCTATTACACTTTACTGTGACAATAGCGGAGCAGTTGCAAACTCGAAGGAGTTAAGGATCCAAAAGAAAGGCAAGCACATTGAGCATAAATATCACCTGATATGAGAAATTGTACAGAGAGGTGATGTTTCTGTGACCAAGATTGTATCAGGAGACAACCTTGCAGATCCTTTTACAAAGAGCTTACCGGTTAAGACTTTTGATAGTCATATAGAGGACATGGGAGTCAGATATGTGGCAGTATGGTTTGAGTATAAGTGGGAGATTGTTAGGGTTGGTAGAGTCAAAACCATGTTATTAATATTTAATTTTATTTTTAATAAAATAAATTTCTATTTTATGAGAATCTTTATGAGCAATGTATGTGTATTATTTTTTTGTTATGCATAGATATCTGATATTCTGTATAGTATTTAATCTGGTGTGTAGAGTACGGCTTGCACACAGAAGATTAGATTTTAGGTTCTTACAGAATATACGTTTTATGTTCACAATTTAAATAGAAATGGACATACCATCGGTACGAATGTGGCACAGAATTTTAGTAGGCTTGTCTTAGTTACGGGAAACAGATAGTAGCGTCGTCTATTATTCCGACTCTCTATGCTAGTACACTTTGTGTGTATTGAACAGAATATTTGGGATAATTAATTTTATACTGACTATATAAATTAATTCACACACCAAGATTATTACGAATAGTACTTATCCTCTTAATACTAAAATAATTATTGATTTTCATATATTTAATAATTATTGATTTGATTCCTTAGAGGGTGTAATCTTATATATGTCTATATTTCCGGTGAGTTGGATAGTGGTATTATTTATATGGCAAATATTAATTATTGATGGAATCCAGGTTCCGAAAGATTGGGATTGCCGATACCCCATAAGGAAGCTTATAAGTTTTGACCAGTCCAAACCTTGCAGGTGGATTTTATTATCCAGCGGTCAAATAAGTTAAGAAGAAGGGCTTGAGGAATATCAAGATGCTGATTAAACAAAATTGTCAGTAATTAAATTTAATTGGCTGGTATCAGAAATCTTAAAATGGGGAGAAATAGTAAGTATTTAATAACAGGAGCTCAATGCAATAAGGTCTTGAGATTATGGGTCAGAGTTCAATTATAGTTCTTTAGTGGTGTGAACTGTAATTCAATATTTTATGAAAATTACAAAAATCGTTGTTGGTTTTCCATAGTTACAGAAATCACTAATAGGTGTCTGTGTTCCACTAGAAGTCTTACTCATAATTATTTTTTAGGTCCCTACTGTAGCCCTATATATATGCGGGTAGGCTGAAATAATTTTATAATATAACATAATTTGTCCTTCAAGACTAAAGATTTTTGGGTTCTGTTAGTACGAGTTATCGATAGTCCGTAATCCACAGTACGTTCGAGAATAGCGTAAGGGAATACAGTAGAAGATCTGACAGGAGCTTCAACTCAAAATCAAATCATAGTTGAAGAATCGACCGGTAAAAAGGTATTCTTCTAAATTAACTTTGGTTGCACGGGTTTTATTTTGATCGTTCGACGTCAAAAAATTTATCTGGAGCCCATTTCGGCGTTTTTCCGTCTAGTTATTTTTTTTTATCGAAAATTATTTACAAAAATAATGATCTTGGCAGTATTGCCTCTAATACTTCAATATGTAGGCAACATTCCTCACATTTCTCACAATCACAAATGGACCATCAAATCGTGGAATCAGCTCACGTTGAACAGTTTTAGCACTGATCTTCTTCCAAATTTGAGGCACTAGCTTCAGCATAACTCTGCCCCCAACTTGAAATTCTAGCAGCCTTCTTCCTTTGTCAGCATACTACTTCATTCGTTGGCTTGCCTTGGCTAAGCTGTCACAAGCTTTCTCTAGCAACTCCTTCTTAGCTCTAGCAAATCTGTATGCCGCAGGACAACGCCCACCCGTCATTGTTCTAGTTACCTCAGGAGGAGTGAGGGGCTGGTAGCCCATAGCTAACTCAAAAGGACTCATTCCCGTAGTTGAGGAGCGGTGCAAATTGTAGTAAAATTGTGCACTGTCCAATAGTTGTAACCAGTTCTTTTGACTAGCCATCACATAATGTCGCAAATACTCCTCCAGCAGCACATTCATCCGTTTAGTCTGACCGTCTGTCTGAGGATGATTGGCTGTAGAAAATTTTAACTCGGAACCCATCAAGTTGAATAGCATCGTCCAGAATCTTCCCATGAAACGGGCATCCCTGTCACTCACAATGTCTTTGGGCAAACCGAAGTACTTTACCACATGCTTATAAAATAACTCAGCAGCAACATCAGCGGGACATGCATGTGGGACAGGGATAAAAATAGCATACTTATAAAAATGATCAACAACAACCATGACAAAATGCATACAATCCACCTTAGGCAAACCCGAGATGAAGTCCATAGACACTGAACTCCATGGCTTTTCAGCAACCGGCCGAGGTTGCAGCAATACCGCTTCCTTCGGTCGTTCTGTCTTGTCTTGTTGGCACACCAGGCAAGTTTTGACATAAGCTTCCACGTCGTCCTTTATCATTGGCTAATAAAAAGATCTAGATAACAAGGCAAGCATACGCTGCCTACCCGGGTGACCAGCCCACTAAGGGTCTTGTGTCTCTCTAAGTAGCTCCAACCTTAGTCCCCCGCTGCTAGGAACATTAAGGCGATCTCCTTTGGTATGGAGAAGATCTTTTCAAGCCAATAACGAAGAATAATTCCCTCCTTAACTTGTTGAACAAGCCTTTGATACTTAGCATCACTGGCAGCAGTTGGGCAACTCTCGCCATAAAGTTTGCCTCAACTTGGGAAATTGCAGTAAAATAATCGTCAACTCCTTTGTGACTCAATGCATCAGCAACCTATGGCGTTGGGATTTAGGAGTTTTGGAAAATGTTTAAAAATAAAGAAATTCAAAGATGTTTACAAAAATGTTTTAACGCCTTGAAAGTCAAAATTTAAAAATCTCTTTTATCGAAAATAGAGTCGCCACTTAGTTTTTGAGAAAAAATAAGAAAAGCAAAAATAGCCATTGATCTTGAAAACGTTAACCAGAGAAAGAGGGTTCGGGAGCTAAGGTACGAATCGGGAAAGGTGTTAGGCACCCCGTTCGTCCAATCATAAGGTTGGCCTCTACTAATCATCATTGATTCGTTAATATGATTTTTTAAATGCATGTAAATAAAGAAAGTTGAGGCAAATAGAGAACATCCAAAATCAAATATAAAAAATACGTAACATATGTACATAACACACCAAATTAGAACAAATAAAGGGATAAAATTCTAAGTTCTATGGCATGTAATTTTTAACTAAAGGATACATGGAACATACCCGCATACAATTTCATCAAAATGAGCTAAACTATCGAGATTTGAATAAAAGAGTAAAACATGCTAGAAGTTGTTAAAATTACCTAATCATGGACTTGCTACAAAAGATAAATTAAATTATCCTAAACATGTTTTCAAATAAAGAAACTAAAATATGCATATTTATTAACATGATGAATTAGTATAAAAAATGAAAAATGTAACATAAAAGATGTATGTAAATCCTATGCTTAAAAGAAAGTTTTACAAAAGAGCGTTATGACAAAAGAGAATTAAAGAAAAACAAAATAGAGAAAAGAAAATGATACCAAAAGAAAAGGTTAGGAAATATTTATTTAAACTATTAAGAGAAAACCTAACCATTTACATTTTATACTTTAGCATAAACAAAAAAAAAAAAAAAAAAAACGGGAAAATTACACTAAAACTAATGTAACTCAAAAGACCTTTTTTTATGATTTTTGTGTTTAATGAAAAGAAGAAGAATAAAAGAGAATAAAGTTATAAAAAAAGATAATGGAATTTCATAAGTACTAATATTAGGAGAAAAGAAATATTAAATGGAATTTTATAAGAAGATTAAAGCTAATAATAATCAAAGGAATTGAAATGATACATTATGAGGAGAATAAAGCTAATAATAAAAAAGAAGGAAATAGAATAAAGTAAAGTGTTAAAAGAAAATTACACTACTATTGAAAGAAAAGTAGAAGGAATAGAAAAAAAAAACTAGAAAACCAGAAAAGAAACATTAATCTAAAAAGAAAAATAAAATGGAACCTCAAAGAGAAAATTAAAACTACATTTAGAGAAGAAGAAAATAAGCTACATTATAAGGAAAAAAACGAAAAAGAAATGTAAATGCTAAAAAATACAAAAGAAATAACAACATTAAATTATCTAATCTAGAAAAGAAATAAATAAATAAAATAATAGCAAAAGAGACACTAAAATTAAAAATTAAAAGAAAAATTATCATCAAATAGGTGCAATATTGGCAATCGCAACTATTTTTATGTAAGTGCTCTTTATCATAACAATAACGACATTATTTAGTCGTATCGTCAAATCATGTTAGCACTTTATTAATGTATTAAACAGAAAATGTGCTAAGCATGAATGTGTAACATGAGTAAATTGATAAAATGAGTAAACAACACAAAATTGAATTTATGATATGAATTAAGTAATTCAAAATAAGCATACTACTAAAAGGGCATCTAGCAATTAAAACGAATATGGAAACAATGTAAGAATGTATGCGAGGTACCTGGATCGCTAAAAGAATCCTCAAATTGGAGAATGGTATTTCAAAGATTCAATCCTCGGGTAGTGATCTAAGCTAGGGTTGTAGGATTTTGGAGACTCGGTTTACGGTATTTTGGCAAGGCTTCGGCGTCGGGGCTCAGAATTACACCGCGACTCGGCAGAATTTCTCTCACTAAACCTTTTGCTAATTTTCTGTCCTTGAAAACGTACAAGAGGTACGGTATTTATAGAATTCTTCAACGAATGAGATGCTGCCACGTTTTGGGACACGTCAGGCCATTTGGAGTTGGCGGTCGCCAGGTTTGGAGTTAGCGGTCGCCACAATGCAAGTTGGCGGTCGCCATGTTGGAGGTGGCAGTCGCCACTTTTGGCTTGGATTTTCAAGAGGTTCTATTGGCGGTCGCCACAATGAATATGGAGGTCGCCACTTCTGGCAAAGACTTGGGCAACAAGTTATCGATGGTTCAGTACAACTTCATTTGTTTTGAAGGTTTTTTATGGTTTTTGATGGTTGGGTTCAATTACCGAACTTGGATCACCTCACGAGGATCGAACTGAAGCACTTATTCCACCTATTTTTATAATCGGATTCACCTAAAATTGGACGGGATCAAATTAGGATATCTATAGCTACCCCTCTTTGATATAACTTGCATAGCCACACGTGATGAAAATTATATCCAAAATCCAGAGACAATAGCTATTTGACCGAGTCGTTAATATTAGGCCACAAACACATAATCATGCATATGCTGTTTGTCGTACTCAAATTTTTATCAAGCTGCCTACGTATTCGTTTCCTAGGGATCAAATAGAAACATAGTTCATGGGACAAAATGCAATGATGCAAGATAAGAAGGACGGTGCAAATGCTAGCATGATGTAGATGTTAACACCATGTAGATGTTGGTGTGATCGAACAAATTCCAAAAGATCAAGTTAAGATCTAAAGAGAAGCACAAATAAGTCAAAGATCGAGTTAAAATCTAAGAACTTGGCTGGGGATAAAATAATTAAAAGGATCGAGTTAAGATCCAAGAAATTATCTTAACCAGAAAAATAATCACGAATTGATTGGTCGAGTTAAGACCTCACAATTTCAGGATAAAAATAACTAAAAACCAAGTTACGACTTAAAATTAAATCTATTGGAAGAAAATCGCGAATTAATAGGTCGAGTTAAGACTTGAAAATTCGGGACAAGACGTGAGATAAAAATAAACAAAAGCCTAGTTACGGCTTAAAATTAAATTTATCAGAGAAAAATCACGAATTAATAGATCGAGTTAAGACCTGAAATTTCGGGACAAGGCGTGAGATAAAAATAATCAAAAATCTAGTTACAGCTTAAAATTAAATCTATCGGAGGAAAACCGCGAATTAATCAGTTGAGTTAAGACCTGAAAATTCGGGACAAGGCGTGAGATAAAAATAATCAAAAGCCTAGTTACAATTTAAAATTAAATTTATCGGAGGAATCATCGCAAAAAGATGGAGTAGAAAAAACAAGTTTTTTTTAAAATTGTTATTATATTTACAAAATGCAAACAAAAATAACACATATAAAGTCAATATGCACAAAACACAAATAACATACCACAAGAAAACAAAATTATTTATGTATTTTTGGAAAATATTTTTTTTGTTTTTTTTTGCTAATATGGTGCGCATAAAGATGAAATAAAACACCTATAACTGAAAGAAAATATAATAATCATAACAAACCACCCAAATTTCCCCTTAAGAACCCCAAAAACGTCATTATGATATTCTGACATGGCGGTCGCCATGACGGATGGGATGTTACAGTTGACTAGTTGGCAGTCGCCAAGACGAAAACCCTTATGACATGGCGGTCGCTGTGTTGAAACCCCTACAACATGGCAGTCGCCATGTGACTTTTCACTAACTTGGCGGCCGCCATAACCTAAGGTGGCGACTGCCACTTCCAAACGCACATAAGTCCTGCCAGGGCGCGCTGGGGGTCTCATTTCTCACATCCTCACTCTCTCTAGCCTCCCAAACGCTCCCAACTCTCTCTCAAACTCTCTTGTGCTCTCAAACTCTTCCTACTTATTTCCTCTTGCTGCTTGCATACTCCTCCAAGATGTTTACGCTATTTTTCATGATTCCATTCTTTTTCATGGCGGGCTCAAGCCAGGGGGATGTTGATTTGGGGGCGAGTTAGGGCCTTTCTGCTGCCGGGAGCTCCTCTATGGGGACACTCAGGGATGCGACTATTAGTCTTCTCGCTAGTGGGGTCACTACTACGCAGCCTAGTGTTGCGATGGATGCTCTCCTTCTAGAGGAAGAGCGTGCCTCTCGCCATGCAGTCGAGGAGGAGGCACTGGTAGCTACTAAGGCACAGGCAGCCAAGGCCGCGGTAGCTGACTTCCAGGATCCAAACATTGGAGAGGGTCATCCAACACCTGTTGACCAACATACGTATGCTCCACTACCTCATCACGTGATTCCTCGTGGGATGAGACGCTACGAGCCTCCTACCGATGTGGCCGCTGTTGACGTCCTTTTGCAGGAGCCTGACCACCATATCTCTCATCAGCGACCTTTGGTATGTTCCCTATCCCTACTATTTTAATACCAAAGTATGTTTATGTCTCAGACATAGACGCATGCCTAGGATTCCCCTGTGATATGATGGTGATGATATGCTATGATGATATGATATGACAATGATATTGACGATGATGACTGTGTGATGTTTAGGATTTTGCACTTTTTAGCTTAGGTACCTTTGCAATGGAGATTAAAATAGTAGGGATACTAGGATTTGAACAAACAATACGAGAGAGGTAATCACGAAATAAAGGGGTTGTTTCTTTTTTTTTCACAAACCCTAGAATTTAAGGGGCATTTTTCAAAAAAAAAAATCTTAGAGAATTAAGGGAAAGAAAAACAAGAAATTTTTTCAAAAGTCTTGCAAAATTTAAGAAAAGTTTTTGAAATTCCTATAAACCTTAGAAAGATCCCAGAAATTTGAGGCAAAATTTTTAAGAAGATCCTGAGAATTTTTAGAAAATCCTAGAAATTTTAGAAACTTTAAGAAAGATTTTTTTTATGGGAAGAAAGAGTAACACAAAATGATAAAGATTTGCCTAGGGTGCCAGGGCTTTAGGGTTCTTAGTCTTTTACTAGGACGTGCAAAAACCAAATGATCGTCACATATACACGAACCTAGGGTACAAAGATTTGTCTGATTTATCAAGGCTTGAAAGAACCGAAGGTCGTCACATACACACGAACCTATGGTAAGAGGATTTGTCAGATTTTCAGGGCTTGAAAGAATCGAAGGTCGTCACATACACAAGAACCTAGAGTAGGAGAATTTTCCTAATTTATCAGGGATTGAAAGAACCGAAGGTTGTCACATACATATGAACCTAGGGTGGGAAGATTTGCCTGATTTATCAGGAGGAAGGGTAGGAGGATTTGCCTGATTTATCAGGGCTTGAAAGAACCGAAGGTCGTCACATACACACGAACCTAGGGTAGGAGGATTTACCTGATTTATCTGGGCTTGAAAGTACCGAAGGTCGTCATATACATATGAACCTAGGGTAGGAGGATTTGATTATTGGCTGTATATCTCATGTGCTTGATCTGTTCTTTTCAGGCTGGTCATTACGTCAGAGGTTTCGGAGACTCTTCTTCCGGAGAGGTATTGGAGTGGTATGACTCCCTCCCCGCTCCTAGCCGGGCGTTCGTTGATTCTTCTGGTTTTGCTCATTTCATACCCCTTTTGGGTAAGACAAGCAATGACCGTATTTGGCTCACGGTCCTTGTCGAGCGGTGGTGGGATACCACCAATACCTTTCACTTCACTACTTTTGAGGCTACTCTGATGCCTCTTAACTTTGCGCTAATTACAAGTATTCGGGTTGGAGGAGCCGCATCCCATTTGATCCAACCGTCAGCCGCTCCACTGATGCGCTGCTATATTTTCTCAGAGCCATTCTCACTCAGATGGACAGAGATCGCGTCAGATATTCCTGGTTCTTTGAGCGCTTTTGCCATTTTCAGTGCATTCAGCCTCGCCACTACGAGTGGGTTGCCCGAGGCTTCTTGATGTATATGTTTGGTACCTCCTTATTTTCAAACAAGGAGAACACCATCCATTTGCATTACTTAGGCGGCGTGGCTCGTCTTGGTCGGGTCGCTTCATATGATTGGGGAGGAGCTGCTCTCGCTACCCTTTATAGCTTTACGAAGACTTTCACCCGGTTCCCCCAAGAGCTCAGCATCGGGGGATACTGGAGGATCTGGGAGGTATGATTTAGTTTTTATATTTTTTCATTCATTTTCATTCTTTTGTTATCCATTATTTACTAATTGGCACCTTCTTCTTTGCAGCTGTGGACTAACGAGTTCCTCGGGCTTCATGTCCGGGCAAACTCTGTAGCAGACCCTCCGGTTATTCCTTGAGCAGCCCGATGGTACTGAGGGCTAAAGGGGAAGAAGGTCAAGGGGAAGAAGGTCAGGGGAAAGGACATTGACTGCTTTCGAGTCTCCTTGGACTGGTTGACTCCCGAGCAGGTATCATTTTTACTATTTTCTACGATGTTCTCTGTACTGTACACTTTTATTCTGCACACTGATCACTATATTCTGTACACTGGCTATCATACTGTATTGTATTCACTGCTTTTGCACTATGCTTTGAATTACTGTAGGTTCACTAGGATGTCTGGCGAGGAGCAGAGGATCGGGCTGGCGCACATCTGATGCGTAGCCGAGACCTTACCTCGCGTCGGGTCTTGTTGGAGGGCCCATTCGGTAGGCAGTATTATCTTGGTGAGCGAGTGGTCTGTCAGTCGCTTAGCCTCGATCATTTTTGGATACTGGTGGTTCCACCTGCCTACATGCGCCGGACCGATCAGCTGGGCCGAGTCGACCTACTTTTAGAGCTGGTAAGGACTTATGCCGCGGAGCTGCTGGTGGCTGAGGATGACTATATTGCCTGGGCTCAAGCGCACTTGTTAGGTCTGCTGGGGCCTGGCCCTGGTACGAGGGGAGGACCAGCACCGGAGGCTGTTGATGTTGGCACTGCTGCAGCTACTGACGCTGGTCCTACTGCTACTGGTCCTGTTGTTGGTGGGGCTAGGGTTGGGAGTGTCTTGATTCCGTAGACAGTATCTTCTATCGTTGATGGGTATCCTTTCGATATTCCTATCCCGGTTCCTCCAGCACCGGAGTTTCAGCCAATACATGCTCAGGTGCGTTCTTTTGCGTTACTTCCTTTTTTGTATTTCCTCTATTCAGACTGCTCAGTCTTTTCTTCTTTTTGACAGGAGGATCAGGCTTAGCTGAATCGTCTCATGTGGATAGTGAGTGGCATGTAGACTTTGATTCGTCAGCAGTATGTTGCTCTTCGTGCAGCTGATGTTCCTTTTGTTCCCCACCCGGCGAGTGTTTATCTTTTTTATCTCCTTATTCATTTTATACCGTTCTCTTGCCTTTTGTCTCTTTTGACAGCCGCCTGTAGCTGCTGCTGTTCCAACCCCTGCTCTTGCTCCTGTCCCGGTTCTATCCCCTGCTCGAGGCCGTGGATCCCGTGCATCTTCCCAGGCCCGCTCCAGAGGATCCGTCTCATATGCTCGGAGTTGATCCAGAGTCGTGCCTTCTTCCTCTAGCAGTGACGGTGATGACTACAATGAGTGACTTTTCGAGGACGTCAGTTCTGACGAGGCCGGTCCTTCCTCTCGTCGAGTCCGTCTGAGGCATACCTGAGAGAGAGCTTCCCTCCCCCCAATTACTTTTTTTATGATACATTCTGATATACTTTCTTTATATGGGCCTTCGTGCCCCATTTTGACATACATGGGTCTGCGTGCCCCAGTTTTGCTATTTGTTGGGCCTTAGTACTTTGATATGTTAGGGTTGGTATACTGAAAATTATACTTTTATTTTAATAAAATTAGTTTTCCATTTTATGAGAATCTTTATGAGCAATATATGTGTATCATTTCTTTGATATGCATGGATGTATAATATTATGTATAGTATTTAATCTGGTGTGTAGAGTACAGGTTACACACAAAAGACCAGATTTTAGTTTCTTACAGAATATAAGTTTTATGTTAATAGTTTAGATAGAAATGAACATACCATCGGTACGACTGTGGCATAGAGTTTTAGTAGATCTGTCTTGGTTACGGGGAACAGATAATTGCATCGTCTATTGTTCCGACTCTCTGTGCCAGTACACTTTGTGTGTATTGAACGGAACATTTGGAATAATTAATTTAGTACTAACTAATGACTATATAAATTAATTAGCACCCCAAGATTATTATGAATAGTGCTTATCCTCTTAATCTTGAAATAATTATTGATTTACATATATTTAATATTCGTTGTTTTGATTCATTAGATGGTGTGATCTTATATGGGTTTATAGTCCAGGTGAGTTGGATAGCGGTATTTTTTATATGAAAAATATTAATTATTAATGAAATTCAAGTCCCAAAAGATCGGGATTGACGATACCCCCTTAAGGATGCTTATAACTTTTGAGCGGACCAAACCCTGCAGGTGGATTTAAGTATTCGGCGGTCAAATAAGTTAAGCAGAAGGGCTTAAGAAATATCAAGATGCCGATTAAATTAAATTATCAGTAATTAAATTTAATTAGCGGGTATCGAAAATTTTAATGTGAGGAGAAATAGTAAGCATTTAATAATAGGAGCTCAATACAAGAAGGTCTTGAGATTATGGGTCAGAATGTAATTATTGTTCTTTAGTGGTGTGAACTGTAATTCAGTATTTTATGGAAATTATAGAAATCGATGCGACTTTCCATAATTGCAGAAACTGCCCGTAGGTATCTGTGTTCCACTAGAAGTCTTACTCATAATTACTCCCAGGTCCCTGCTGTAGCCCTATATATACGCGGTAGGCAGAACCAGTTTGAGATTGATTTTCATATCATTATTGATATATTATTTTTGTCTTTGAAGACTTAAGAATATATCGGGATTTTTTTGGTACAAGTTCTCGGAGGATCGTAGCCCACACTACGTTCGAGGATGGCATAAAGGAATACAGTAGAAGATCTGACTCGAGCTTCAACTCGGAATCAAGTCGTAGTTGAAGATTAGATCTACAAGATGTATTCTTCTAAATTAACTTTGGTTGTACGGGTTTATTTTTTATCGTTCGATGTCAAAGTTTTTATCTGGAGCCCGTTTCGGCATTTGCCCGTCTAGTTAATTTTTTATTAATTAATCGTTTTTAAAAATAATGATCTTGACAGTATTACCTCTAACAAATTGGTATCAGAGCCGTTTTATTTTTTGTTTACGATTTATCGGGTCCGGGTAGATTTAGAACTGTGCTAACTTTGTTTTGCAGCCGTTCTAATCTCAATTTTAATATCATCATTTATTTTCATGTTTGATTGAATGCGTGAATGATGATTATTTAATTAATTTTTTAAACACAGGGGTTGACTGTGTTAGATTAATTAATTTTTAAATCGAATGTGAGCTTACGGGATATAGATTTCGATGTAAATTTTTTTTTTATATTTTTTAAGTTTTTTTTTAGTTTATTAAAAAGAAAAGAAAATAAGAACATGTATAGAAGAACGAAAGCAGCGGCAACCGGCGGCATAGTCGCGAATTGAGTTTTTACTTGGTTGCTCGTAAGTTTTTTTCTGTATTGAAAAAAAAAACAAGAGAAAAGAATGAAGAACCGAGAATTAAATCCATGAGTTTTAATGCATTCGGAACGGTGGCAAAATACTCATGTTATTGAATTCTGGATCCACGTTGTTATTAAGATGATGGGATTATTGCTTTTCTCCATTATAATATTAGAATCCAAGTTAATGACATTATCATGGATGGGTGGATTCCACGTGTAATGGATGGGTGGATTCCAAATGGTGGTATTATCATATAAGAATTCTAATCTCAGTAAATCAAGCAAACGGTGCAAACTCCAACACACTGGCGCAGCATATTACCCAGCGCACAATAGTGTAGCGTCGGATTCCAAACGGCAACACTGGAAAAAAAACAAAAACCTGGCGCAAAACTGAAGCAAAACCGTTTGGCGCAAAACCAAACAGTGCGCTGGTTCCAACAATTCCGGCGCAAATTGGGACGCTGAAGTTTGGCAGGCGGGGTTTTCCAGGTTGGTTAGGATTTTTTTTTAGAAGCAAACAGCCGGCGGTATTGTGGTGTTCTGGGCTACTTTGTTGAGATAATACTGATGATTCCCGATACCATTGAGATACATGCGGTTAATTCATAAAAAGATTATTGTAACTTATTTTTTTAAGAACGGAATATTAAAATTCATCAGAGTTTTAATCGGATCATAAAATTAGAATTTTTATTTATCTTGTAATTAATTTATTTTTATATTTTAACTTCGTGAATGATAAATATTGATTTTATTTATTCTGTTAATTTAATTAATTCAAATATTCGATTTTAATTAAAATATTTTATAATAAAAAATTCAATTAAATTTTTTTAATTAATTAATTTTAATTAAATAATTTTTTTTTAGATATTTTATTTTTTACAAAATATCACATTTAAGATGATTTTTATAAAATCGAATATCTTTGAAAAACGTAGAAATTAATTCCGAATTTTGAATTTATTAAATGAAAAAATATTTAATCGAAATAAATTATTATTTTTTTAAAAATGTGAAATGAAAAATAAAATAAATAAATGCCTTTAATCACTACCTTAGCTGAAAAGTTGAAGGAAAAACTGTACGTTTTTTAAATTTTATTTGTTACGCATTTAAACACGAAAAGATGGTTTGATAAAATAGAATCTTTAGAATCGTATACATGGAAAAATATTTGATTCTTTCAGATCGTGTGACTTTCGAAAGATGGTTTGATAAATCAGAATTTTTGGAATCGTGTACACGAAAAAATATTTGATTCTTTCAGATCGTGTGACTTTTGAAATTAATAAATTTAATTTAATTAAACGGATTTTGATAACCTTCAAAAAATATTTTAAAAATCTAAGTGGGAGAGAGAATTTATTTACAGACAAATCCTGCAGTTTTCATCACCAGTTTGTAGGCGATCCAATTAAATCCTGCGTGTTGACAGTAAGGCCTTCCTCCCCAACAGACAGATTAATTGCAGTATCGCCAGTACAAACCTCCTTTAGGGATAATTCTGGATAATTATTTGTGTGGATCACTTCTCCAACTAAATGGTTCATTGCGAAGCGATTAATTTGGAATTAGGTGATGGTTAGCACTTAACTGTATATAATAGTATTCTCTCCATCTGAGTCACTGCTATTATATACTAGATCGAAACTATGTCAGCTATTTAATTTTATTTGGCATGGTCAGCTGCCTAGATAGTGAAATTAAAATGAATTGGACTGTCTAGTCCTATGATGGATAGTAGACGTTCACCACACGTGGCATGCTATTCACAAGTTACCAGGTTGTTGGCGAATTAATTTTAAAATGGTAGAGATAACCAAATTAAAATAAATTCAAAGTTTTGCTCATTATAATTAACGAGTTTTTTTTAATTATGTGATTTTCAGGATTAAAAGGGATTTCAACCCACTTGTTTTAATACTCAAAGAAAACAAACTAACGGGACCAAATTATGTTGACTGGAAATGTAACTTGGATGTAACTTTAACTACAAATGGTATTCCTTCAATACCAGAAAGTGTGTCTGTTTCAGAAAAAGATTCTTCTTCGGGGTTGAAAGGTATGAAGAAGAAAAAGGTTCGGAAACAGGGAAACACCTTCTCCAAGGTAATTAGTGGGCCACGGACTGGTGTGAAAAAGTCAAAAGGCAGATGTTTTCACTACAACCAGACCCGGCACTGGAAAAGGCTATGTCCAGTTTTTCTCAGAAGGCAGAACAAACACGGTAATTTTTGTTCACTGGTTGTGGAAACATGTCTAGCGGTGTTATCTACTGGTATCTGGTGTGTAGATACGGGAGCCACTAATCATATCTGCAATATATTGCAGGGGTTTCAAAAAATCCAACAACTTAGTGATTGGGAGATTTACCTGCATATGGATAATAATACAAAGGTAACAGCAGTTGCAGTAAGAGATGTCACTCTCAGTTTTGGTATAGATCGAATTTTAATATTAAGAGATTGTCTTTATGTAGTTGCCATTATGAGGAACTTAGTGTTCATTTCTGGATTGGCTAAAGACGGATATTTTGTTTATTTTAATAATTCTGTGGTCATTAAGAAAAATAAATGGGTATCCGTTCTGATACATTGGTGGATGATCTTTATATTATTATTCCAATCTCTCATACATTACAACTGACTGAAACGAATAATACATCTATATTACCATATAAGAAAAAGTTTTCTTCTTTAATGAATCAAACGTTTATTTGGCACTTACGCTTAGATCATATTAATCTAAAAAGGATAAATAGACTGGTAGCAGATGGACCTTTGAGTTGATTGGAAGTAGAGGTACTTTCAGTCTGTGAATCTTGCATAGAGGGTAAGATGACCAAGAGGTCATTTTCGGCTAAAGGCTATAGAGCTAAAGAACCGTTAGAGCTGGTTCATTCTGATGTGTGTGGTCCTATGATAATCCGAGCTAGAGGTAGCTTCGAGTACTTTGTCAGTTTCATTGATGACTACTCAAGGTAAGGATAAATTTACCTGCTGCAACATAAGTCTGAATGCTTTGAAAAATTCAAAAAATTCAAGGCAGAGGTGGAGAAGCATCTGGGTAAAAGTATCAAATCACTACGATCCGACCGTGGTGGGGAATCTCTTTGGAGAGTTTAAGGACTACTTATATATTATCAGAGGGGATTACATCCCAGTTGACTACACCTGGCACTCCACAGCAGAACAGTGTAGCAGAAAGAAGAAATAGGACTCTTATGGAGATGGTAAGGTCAATGATGAGTTATTCAGGTTTATCAGATTCATTTTGGGAACTCGCTTTAGAGACAGTGGCTTACATTCTGAAAATGGTACCTTCTAAGTCAGTACCTTCTACTCCCATAGAATTGTGGATCAGGCGTAAGCCTAGTCTGAAACACATTCGAATTTGGGGGTGCCCAGCACATGTGCATAAAGGGAACGTAGGTAAGTTGGAACCGATGACATAAGTCTATTTTTTTGTTGGGCATCCCAAGGGAACGAAGGGTGGTCTAGCTTATAATCCTAAGGATCAGAAGGTCATTATTAGCACCAATGCCCGATTCTTAGAAGAGAATTATATTATGGACTATAGGCCCAATAGAAAAATTATTCTGGAAGAATTGAGAGAAAATGCCAGTAAAACGGAAGAGGAACCACAAGTCACTGATATTTTATTACCTCGTCATAGTGGAAGGATTATCGGGACAGGTGCAAATCAAGAACAGGGTGCTGATGCACAGGGTTCAGATTATGTACAGCCTGTTAGTGCTAGTACACAGACACAGGTAGTGCCTCATCGTAGTGGTAGAGTTGTTCATCAACCTGACCGGTATATGTTCTTGAAAGAGTCTTTTGACAGGATCCCGACAGAACTAGAAATCGAGTCCTGTAACTACAATGAAACACTACAATACAAAGATGCAGATCTTTGGCAAAGGGCTATGAATTCAGAGATAGAATCTATGTATTCCAATTAGGTCTGGAAACTTGTAAAGCCACCCGAAGGAATAAAACTCATTGGATACAAGTGGATCTACAAGAGGAAGAGAGGAGTAGACGAAAATGTTGAAACCTTCAAAGCTAGGCTTGTTGCTAAAGGGTTCACTCAGAAGAAGGGATCGACTATGAGGAAACCTTTTCGCTGGTAGCCATGCTTAAGTCTATCCGGATTCTCTTATCTATTGTCGCACCTTTCAATTACAAAATCTGGCAAATGGACGTCGAGACATCTTTCCTTAATGGAGGTCTTGACGAGTTTATTTATATGATACAACCAGACAGATTCATTGCAAAGGGCCAGGAGCACAAGTTGTGTAAGGTTAAGAGATCCATTTATGGACTTAAGCAGGCATCGAGATCATGGAACACTCGATTTTGATCAAGCTATAAAATCTTATGATTTTGATCAAAGTCCGGATGAGTCCTGTGTGTACAAGAAGTGTGACAGAAGCGTGGTGATCTTCCTAATACTTTATGTAGGCGATATCTTGCTCATCGAAAATGATGTGGGGGCATTATTTACGGTTAAAGTTTGGTTATCTGGACAGTTCGATATGAATGACTTGGGAGAAGCCAATCACATCCTTGGAATCAAGCTTATGTGAGATTGGAAACAAGGATGTTGGACTTATCACAAGTAAAGTATATCGATAATATCCTTGCTCATTTTAGCATGCAGGATTCTAAGAAAGGGTTTTTTTCTTTCAGGAATGGAATCACTCTATCCAATAATCAGTGTCCTATGACACTTGATGAGATAGAGAAGTGGAAGGCGGTTCCTTATGCTTCAGCAGTAGGAAGCCTCATGTATGCTATGCTTTGCACTGACCCGACATCTACTTTGCCGTTGGCATGGTTAGCAGATATCAGTCAACTCAAGGCAGGAGCATTGGACTATGGTAAAGATTATATAATCAAGTACCTAAAAAGGACTAAGGACTATATATTGATTTACCAGGCAGACAGTCTAGTACCTTTGGGGTACACAGACTCAGATTTCAAGTCATACATAGTGCTTGCATCAGGAGACAACCTTGCAGATCCTTTACAAAGAGCTTAAAGGCTAAGACTTTTGATAGTCATGTGGAGGGCATGAGAGTCAGATGTATGGTAGCATGATTTTGAGTATAAGTGAGAGAATGTTATGGTTGATATACTGAAAATCATATTTTTAGTATTTAATTTTATTTTAATAAAATCAGTTTTCCATTTTATGATAATCTTTATGAGCAATGTATGTGTATCATTTCTTTGATATGCATGGATATCTAATATTCTGTATAGTATTTAATATGGTGTGTAGAGTACGGCTTACACACAGAAGACCAGATTTTAGGTTCTTGCAAAATATATGTTTTATGTTCACAGTTTAGATAGAAATGGACATACCATCGGTACGACTGTGGCACAGAATTTTAATAGGCCTGTCTTAGTTATGGGGAACAAATAATAGCGTCATCTATTGTTCCGACTCTCTGTGCCAGTATACTTTGTGTGTATTGAATGGGACATTTGGGATAATTAATTTAGTTTTGACTACTGACTATATAAATTATTCTATACCCCAAGATTATTATGAATAGTGCTTATCCTCTTAATCCTGAAATAATTATTGATTTGCATATATTTAATATTCGT
>JAOTRH010098328.1:0-16084 GCA_034768845.1 Heliamphora exappendiculata
GAATCCAAGTCGGGCCTGAGTATAAATGGTTGTTCGAGTTTGATAGGTTTTTCAAAAAAGTTAGGATAGTCCAAAAATAGAAGGAACCCTTAAAATAGACTAAGTCTTAGAGTTAAATTTGGAAGTTCGAATCATGGAACACGATTTGTGTAAAAGGTCTAGAGCCAGACCGCTCAATGTACCACTCGAGTGGTCCATTGAGCGGTGAGGAGGTGCTCTCAGTTTCTGAGTGTAGGTTTTGTGATGCTGTGAGCAACTCAAGATTGCTCGATCGGTCTTGTGATCGCTCGAGTGGTCAAGGTAAATTTTTGACAATTTCAATTTTCTTCAAATAAATTTCCATTTTCATATGAGTTGGTTCCGGACCCCTTTCTAAGATTATGTAACACTTCGAAAGACTTTTCTTCATATTTTAAAGTTTCTTTTTCCTCAAATTGTTATTCAAATGATGTTTTATGAGATTTTTTAACTTAATGCCAAAAGTGTAACAAAATATTCTTTAACTGGCATTCTTCGTTGAAATATTATGGTGGGTTCACGTGACGCGAGTTTAGGGTGTGACACCTCCAGCACGGTGATGAAGCAGTTGAATCCTGCCTCGTCGATGATGTCCTAACTATGCTATGGAAGGGTCGTCTACTAGTGTTGGAGGCAAAATTGTCAAAATCATTACTTTTGTAAATGATTTTCAATAAAAATAAACATGACAAGCAATTGCTGAAACGGGCTCCAGATAAAACTTTTGATATCGAATGATCAAAATAAAAACCTGTGCAACCACAGTTAATTTAGAAGAATACATTTTTCGATCAAATCTTCAATTATGATTTTGATTATGAGTTGAAGCTCCTATTAAACCTTCTATTGTATTCCTTTATACGACTCCCAAACGTAGTGTGGGTTACAATCTTTCAAGAACTCATACCGATAGAACCCGTACCGACAGAACCTGATTAGCTTTAATCTCAAAGACAAGTTATTAATTTAGTTCAGCATACCCTCATATTTCTAGGGCTACAGCAGAGACCTGTTGAGTAATTATAACAAAGACTTCTAGTGTAATACAGATACGTATCCAGCGGTTTTCGCAATTAAGCGAACCTTTCAACGATATCTGTAATTATGAAAACCTTGCAGCAATTTATGTAATTTTCATAAAATACTAAATTATAGTTTACACCACTAAAGAACTATAATTGCACTCTAAGCCATAATCTCAAGACCATTTTGTATTGAGCTCATACTGTTAAATACTTAACTCATCTCCCCACGTTAAGATTTTTGATACCCGCCAATTAAATTTAATTATTGATAATTTAATGTAATTAGTATCTTGAAATTCTTTAAACCCTTTCGCTTAACTTATTTAACTGCCGAATAATCAAATTCACCTGCATGGTTTGACCCAGTCAAAACTTATAAGCTTACTTAAGGGGGTATCGTTAATCCCGATCATTTGAGACGTAGATTCTGTCAATAACTAATATTTACCATATAAATAATACCACTATCCAACTCATCGAGAATATAGACCCATATAAAAGAGTACCCTCTAATGAATTAAAATAACGAATATTAAATATACGCAAATTAATAATTATTTTAGAATTAAGAGTATAAACACTCTTCATAATAACCTTGGGGTGCGAATTAACTTAAATAGTTAGTATAAAATTAATTACTCTAATGTGTCCCATTCAATACATACAAAGTGTACTAGTGCAGAGAGTTAGAACAATAGAAGGCACTATTATCTATTTTTTGTAACCAAGACAGGCCTACTAAAACTCCGTGCTACAGTCGTACCAACGATATATCCATTTCCACCTAAATTGTGAACAAATAACTTATATTCTGCTAGAACTTAAAATCTGATCTCATGTGTGCAATCAGTAATCTACACACCAGATTAAATACTATACAGAATAAATGACATCCATACATAACATTAAAAAAAATGATATTACATACATTACTCATTAAGATTCTCATAAAATAAAAAATTAATTTTATTAAAATAAAATTAAATACTAAAGAATGTAACCTTAACAATCTCCTATTTATATTCAAAATCATGCTGCCATACATCTGACTCTCATACCCTCTACATGACTATTAAAAGTCTTAGTCGGTAAGCTCTTTGTAAAAAGATCTGCAAGGTTGTCTCCTAATGCAGTCTTGGTCACAACAACATTACCCCTCTATATAATTTCTCGTATCATGTGATACTTACACTCAAGGTGTTTTATTTTCTTGTGAACTCTTAGTTCCTTCGAGTTTGCAACCGCTCTACTATTATCAAAATAAAGTATAATAGCTGACTGAACCGAAGGGACCACATCCAGATCCAACATGAAGTTCCTGAGCCAAACGACCTCCTTGGCTGCTTTAAAAGCTGCTACGTATTCAGCCTCCATAGTGGAATCAGTAATGCAGGGCTGTCTGATACTCCTCTAACTAATAGCTCCAGCTCCTAAGGTAAATACATATCCTGAGGTAGACTTACGGGAATCCTTATCTGACTGGAAATCTGAGTCTGTGTGCCGTAAAAGTATTAGACTATCTACCTGGTAAACCAACATATAATCCTTAGTCTTTTTCAGATGCTTAATTATATTCTTTACCACAGTTAAATGTTTCTGTCCTGGGTTAGATTGATATCCGCTAACCATGCTAACGAAAAAACAGATGTTGGGTCTAGTACAAAGCATATCATACATTAGGTTTTCTACTGTCGAAGCATAAGGAACCGCCTTCATCTTCTCTATCTCATCAGGTGTCTTAGGACACTAATTATTAGATAGAGTGATTCCATACTTAAAAGGGAAAAACTCTTTCTTAAAATCCTGCATGCTAAAACGAGCAAGGATATCATCGATATACTTTGCTTGTGATAAGCCAACATTCTTTAATTCTAATCTCGTATAAGCTTAATCCCAAGGATGTGACTGGCTTCTCCCAAGTTCTTCATATCAAACTACCCAGATAATCATACTTTTATCGTAGATAATGGCCCCACATCGTTTTCGATGAGCAAGATATTATCTACATAAAGTACTAAAAAGATCACCACACTTCCGTCACACTTCTTGTACATGTAGGACTCATCTAGACTCTGATCAAAACTATAAGACTTTATGATTAGATCAAACCGAGTATTCTAAGACCTCGATGCCTACTTAAGTTCATAAATAGATCTTTTAAGCTTGCACATCATATGCTCCTGACCCTTTGTTATGAGACCGTCTGGTTGAATCGTATAGGTACACTCGTCAAGACTTCTGTTAAGGAAAGCTGTCTTAACATTCATTTGCCAGATTTTATAATCGAAATGAGCAGCAATGGATAAAAAATTCAGATAGACTTAAGCATGGTTACCGACGAAAAAGTTTCTTCATAATCGATCCATTCTTTCTGAGTGAACCCTTTGTAATAAGTCTAGCTTTGAAGATTTCAACCTTCCCGTCTGTTCCTCTCTTCTTCTTGTAGATCCACTTGCATTTAATGAATTATATCCCTTCGAGTGGTTCTACAAGTTTCCAAACCTGATTAGAATACATAGATTCCATCTCAAAATTCATAGCCATTTGCCAAATATCTATATTTTTATCCTGAAGTGCTTCATTGTAGTTATAGGATTCAATATTTAGTTCTGTCAGATCTTGTCAAAAGACTCTGCCAAGAACATATACCGATCAGGTTAATGAACAACCCTCCCACTACGACGAGACACTGCCTGTGTCAGTAGACTAGTAGTAACACGCTGTATAGAATTTGAACCCTATGCATCAACACCCTATTCATGATTTGCACATGTCCCGATAATCCTCCCACTACAACGAGGTAATGGGATATCAGTGACTTGTGGTTCCTCTTTCGTTCTACTGGTATTTTCTCTCATTTCTTTTAGAATAATATTGCATTTGGGCCTTTGGTCCATTATATAATCATCTTCCAAGAATCAGGCATTGGTGCTAACAATGTCCTTTTAATCCTTAGGATTATAAAATAAATCGCCCTTCATTCCGTTGGGATACTCCATAAAGAAGCAAACTTCTATCCTTGATTCAAACTTACCCACGTTCCCTTTCAGCACATGTGCTGGACACTTCCAAATTTGAATGTGTTTTAGACTAGGCTGAAGCTCAGTCCATAATTCTATGGCAATTAAAGGTACTAACTTAAAAAGTACCAAGTTCAGAATATAAGCCACCATATCTAATGTGAGTCCCCAAAATAAATCGGGTAAATTTGAATAACTCATCATGGACCTTACTATCTTTATAAGAGTCTTATTCTTTCTTTTTGCTACACCATTCTGCTGCGAAGTGCCAGGTGCAGTCAACTAGGATATAATTCCTTCTGATGACAGGTAGTCGTTAAACTCTCCAAAGAGGTACTCTCCACCACGGTTGGATCATAGTGATTTGATACTTTTACCCAGACGCTTCTCCTCTTCCACCTTGAATTCTTTAAATTTTTCAAAGTATTCAGACTTATGGTGCATCAGATAAATGTATCTACACCTTGAGTAGTTTCATCAATGAAATTGACGAAATACTCAAAGCCATCTTTAGCTTGAATTGTCATAGGACCACACACATCAGAGTGAACCAATTCTAACAGTTCTTTAGCTCTATAGCCTTTGGCCGAAAATGGCTTCTTGGTCATTTTACCCTCTAAGTAGGATTCAGATTGGAAGTGCTTCCACTTCTAATGAATTCAAAGGTTCATCTTCTACCAGTCTATTTATCCTTTTTAGATTAATATGACCCAAGCGTAAGTGTCAAAGAAACATTTGGTTCATTAAAGAAGGAAACTTTCCCTTATATGGTAAATTAGATATGGTCAGTTGCAGTATAGGAGAGATTGGAGTAATAACATAAAAATTATCTACTAATGTACCAGAACACATAACCTGGTTATTATCCTTAATAATCATAGAGTCATTAAAATAAACCAAATTTCTGTATTTAACCAATTTAGAAACAAAAGCTAAGTTCCTTCTAATGGAAGGTATATAAAGACAATATCTCAATATTAAAATTCGATCTCTACTAAAACTGAGAGTGACATCTCCCACTACAACTGCTGTCACCTTTGTATTATTGTCCGTATGTAGGTAAATTTTCCTATCACTAACTTAGCAATGAATTGCAGATATCATTAGTGGCTCCCGTATCTACACACCAAGTACCGGTAAATAACACTACTAAACATGTTTTCATAACTAGTGAACAAATTTTTTTCTAATTGTTCAACTTGTTGAGATAAGATGGATATTGCTTTTTATAGTGAAGTGTCTGATTGCAGTGAAAACATTTGCCTTTCAGCTTTTTCATAATAGTTCGTGGCCCACTAACTACCCTGAAAACCGTATCACCTTATTTCTGAACTTTTTTCTTCTTCATGCCTTTCGGCCCAGAAAAAGAACTTTTTTTAGAAACAAACACATTTTCTGGTATTAAAGGAATACCCTTGGTAGTTAAAGCAATATCCAAATTACTTTTCTAGTCAACAAAATTGGGTCTCGTTAGTTTATTTTCTTTGAATATAATCGTGTGTGAATTGAAAGTTATTTTAATCCTAAGAATCATATTATTAAGAATAATCGTTAATTATGATGAGAAAAATATTGAATTTATTTTAATTTGGTTTCCTTTATTATTATAAAAGAAATTCGCCAGCAGCCTAGTACCCTGTGAATATCATGCCTCAATGAGATGACGTCTACTATCCATTGTTTGTCCAGACAGGCCAATTCTTATTAATTTTACAATCTAGACAACTAACCCTGCCAAGTAAAATTAAATAGCTGACATAGTTTCGGTCCAGTAGATAATTGCAGTGACTTAGATAGAGAGAATACTATTATATACAGTTAAGTGTTAACCATCACCTAATTTAAAACCAATCATTTTGCAATAAACCCTTTCGATGGAGAAGTGATTCACACTAACAATTATCTAAAATTATCCTTAAAGGAGGTTTGTTCTGGCGATACCGTAATTAATCTACCCGATGGGGAGAAAGGCCTTACTGCCAACGTGCAAAATTTAATTACATCGCCTACTGTCACACCCCAAACTCCAGAGTCACGTAAAAGCCAACCAAAACAATATCTATGAAAATAAGATTTTCAGTTGTAAAGCCAACAACCCAAACATATGGCATTTGAATAAAAGAGTACCTGAGATTTGTCTCTCATAAACAGTAAACATACAGTTCCATACATGCATAAGTATATTGCCTCAAGGCATACAAAACTCGCATTCAGAAACAGGCCTCGCATGTAAGACCACATGTCTCAAAACAAAAAAAAACTACAGCAAGTCTTCCGCCGCCACGGGCATCTAGGTCAACTCCTCAAGTTCACCTGAAAATGGTTTGCACAAAATCCCACACTAAGACGAAGCTCAATAGAAGCAGACTATAAAACTGTAAAACAAGATATGCAATCATATAGTATAAAGACTCAACCACAGGAGCCAAAAAGATTTTTCATCCTGAAAATCTCAAGTTTTTCATCAGGCTAACACGAGCCTCAAAATGGGTTTTGTCCTTAAAATCATGCATTGCAAACACTACAAATAACGTGCCACAGTTAAGGAAAAAATAGTAACAAAACAATATTCTTCACTCGGGTTACACAGCCGAGAAAAATAAGATAAAATGAATCATATGTACCGACTCTGTCAACTCAAGACAAAGGAAACAACTATAAACTCATGCCCATTACCTATCTCTGAACCACTTAAGGCCTGCTAGGTAATGACAAGTTCTATACGGAGTTACAACAACACAGCCACACATGAGGGCAATCGGCTCTTTACAGGCTGAAACCGAGGAAAGTAGCACCCAATTGCTCTTTAAGGATTACCACGACCGAGGAAAGAAGCACCCAAAATCAAACACTGCTACGGTACGTCTATGAATCATTTAAAAAAAATTAGTACGTAGCTCAACTATGAAGAACCAGTAAAACAGTTATACAATTATACTTCAACATGTATAAAAAGATCCAAAATTCATCACCTATGGTGATCAATAACATTTAAAACAATTTTCATCAAAACATTTCCAAAGCAGAGACTCAACCCCGAGGGTTAGCTCTAAACCTCCAAAAATACATTTTTCAAGAGTTTTAAAAAACCTCCATTTTGAAAATCACATTTTTGAAAACCACGGATATCCTCACATCCGAATCATGTAATAAACCAAGAAAAGTATAAAAACATGCTTTTTATTTAACAACAATGTTTAAACATGAAAATACAACATTAAAAGCATTTTTAAGCAATTTCAACTGGTGAAAACACCTATAATTACGTGTAGCACCATTTAACAACAATAGAGTCTAGGATCCTATCTCAGAAAGTTAAAACTCAAAACCTCAAAAATTGAATCTCGTCAGAATGAGAATCTGTCTGGATGGATACGAAACTAGCATCGTGAATAGCAAGGATCCACAAGCTGATAGTCAAAAACTAGGCTCGGGCAACACAAAATTGTAGAAAGAAGGCAGAGAGTTTGGAAGAAAATAGATTTTTCCAAACAAAACAGGTGCTGGAATATATATAAGCTCGGCTAAACAGTGCGTTTAGTCGACTGAACCCCAATCCAGTCGACTGGATCCACCTACTGTCTTCCCAGTCGACTGGGGAAACCAGTCCAGTCTATTGGACAGTTGGGAAAATGCCAGAATAGGTTTTACAACATCAAAATAGGTTTTTCAACCCTATGATCAACCAAACAAACCTTAATGAAGCCCGAGAAAGCGTAAAAGAGATCTACCCATTCTGTTCTACAACAATAAAACATAAATCATTCATCGATGATATACATGTAATGAAAGAAACACGTCAAACATGTATATATATATATATATATATCAAAAATAAAATGAAACTGGGCCTCACACCTACAAACTGGTGATGGAGATTGTGGGATTTATCTGTGAATAAATTTTCTCTCCTGCTTAGATTTTTAAAATATTTTTGAGAGTTATAAAAATCTATTTAATTAAAATAAATTTATTAATTTTGAAAATCACACAATTTTAAAGAATCAACATCTTTTCGTGTACACGATTCTAAAGATTTTGATTTTTCAAACTATTTTTTTTATTTAATGCGTAACAAATAAAATTTATAAATGTACAATTTTTCCTTCAGCTTTTCAGCTAAGGTAGTAATTAAATACATTTAATTATTTTATTTTTCGTTCCACATTTTTTGAAAAAATAATAATCTATTTTGATTAAATATTTTTTGTTTAATTAATTCAAAATTCAAAATTAATTTTTACGTTTTTTAAAGATATCTGATTTCATAAAAAAAAATTATCTTAAATGTGATATTTTGCAAAAAAAATAAAATATCTAAAGTTTTTCTATTTAATTAAAAACTTTAATTAAAAAAAACTTAATTTTATTTTTCTTTACAAAATCTTTTAATTAAAATTGAATTTTTTAAATTAATTAAATTAATAGAAAAATATAAAACAGATATGCATCATCCACGCAATTAATATGAATATAAATACAAGATATGTATATATCCTGATTTTATGATCGAATCGAAACTCTAATGAGTTTTAGTTTCCTATTGAAGATAAGTTGTAAAAATTCTATTCCAAACTAGCTTCCTGTATCCCGATTGTATTAGACTTCTCTGATACGCTATAATATACTTAATATATCATAGGAGGATCAAAACATATCAAAAAAGCTCGATCAAACAGCCTGGACAGCCACCACCACCGCCGGCCACCAGCTCACTACTGACGCCACCATGCCGCCACCTTCATGCGGCTTTTGCCATCACTCCTGAGCTCCGTTTTTTATGCCATTTTTTAAATAGCAAACAAAAATTCTATTTTTTTGTAAAAAAATTGACCAAAAATAGCCTGAAAACGGCCATTGAAAAGCCTCGAAACAACCACCGCCACCTCTAGCGCCACTGCCAGCTTCAGCCTGCCCATTTGGGTTTTTCCTGTGGTGTTTTTGGCTCTCGTTTTTTTTTAACAAATAACATTGATATCCAGCAATATGTTGCTTCAAAGAACGCCTTGAAAATAGTCCCAAAAAAGCCTCGAAAATAGCCCAGAATAGTGCCTCCACTACCACCAAAAATCACCGCTGCTTTATTGTCATGCCCCAAACTCCGGATCACGTGAAATGCCCACAAACAAGCAATCCGAGAATATACTCTCAAAATAAATCATACATTCATTGTATATAAACGCCAAACGGCAAACATTACAAGGCTCTAACGCCGAGAAACATGTATTAAGCATACATGATACAGATAGAAACAAAAGGAAGACTATAACTCTTCCATCTCTCATGCACCTCCAGATCAACCAGTGTGACCGTTACATGAAGAAAAGAAAATCTCACATTGTGAGCCAAGGCTCAGCATAAACTAGACAAGCATGCAATATAAACAAAACATGCTAAGAAATCGAAGTGCAGGTTTAGACTCTATTTCAAGTCTTGAAAACAGTTTGAAAATGATTTTAGATCATGACTCACAAGAGCCATTAAAACAATTTTCACAAGTAATGAGAAAGTGAGGATAAAAATCATTTTTTGACTCATCAGAGCCTTGAAAACAATTTTAGTATTACGACTCCCGTAGGCCGATAATACAGTTTTAAGAAAATTGGTCTATCCGTCCCAATATGCAATACATGCAATCTATGATACATATAATCGGCTCTCACACGCCGCAACAACAATTTAACAACCGACCCTCACACGTCGCAACCACAGTCCTAACACTGAGATAAAGATCTGTACATAAACATACATTTTCGGGATAAAATCGTATACTATGGGGTAAAATCATAGACCAAATCACGGGGTAAAATCGCGTACCAAATCGCGGGGTAAAACCGCAAACTTTACAGTAAGCCACAGGATAAAACCGCCGACCACGAATTATACCACGGGATAAAATCGTAAACCACGAGATAAGACCGCATACCGCGGGATGAAACCGTATGCCATGGGATAAAACCGCATACCGCATATTACTGGATAAAGCTGAACATACGGGATGACACTGAAAACTACGGGATAACACTGAACAGCACGGGATAACACCGAACATACCTATGCATAACCTAATCAGGATTTAAATGCATAAAGCCACGTACTATCACTACGTTTCACAAACCACGTCACATGCTACACACGCGACTCACATAAAACCTGCAACTCATGCAACATGCATCACATGCATTCGTTCCTCATATTCCACATAACCATGCGTGTATAAAACTTCAGAGTTCTAAAGCATTCAATCATGGTACACGTAACCATACCAAAACATGTAATCCACTTACATAATCCGTGCATAATAAACCATAGTTATAAACGCATAAAGCCAGCTAAAAGCACACATAGCCATATAACCTCAAATCGTGACATCGCCCGCCACAAAACCCGACACGACATCACATGCCACATACCCGTCATTCGATATCCGAACGACCCCATCCACAAATCGGGACTCGTCCACACACCGGGACAACCAACACCGAACCTAGAGATCAACACCAGAAGCTCCCTCATACCGATTCTTACCAGAACCCAACCTTAAAATCGAACAATGGACCTACACGTCCCGAACATAACCAACACGCACACAACCATGCCACAACTCCCAAAATCTAGCCATGCACGTCGACTCAAGGACGACATCCAAACGACACACCCGAGGCCACAACACGACTCCCAAACCACCACACGATCACCGAACCCCAAAAGGAATCCACAAGTATTTGAATCAACTAATTTTCATAAATTAATCAATTAAATATCATAGGACGCCAATCGAAAACCAAAACCCAACTACAAAACAACCAAAACCACAACAACATCCCACACAGGGCCCTAGTCGACTGGACCTCACCCCTAGTCGACTGAAAACTCTCGGGATAACCCAAAAACTCAAACCAAAAACAAACCAGTCGACTGACCACCAGGTCCAGTCAACTGAACCCAAACCAGAACCTTTCCAGTCGACTGGCCATCAAATCCCAGTCGACTGACCTTCAAGGTCCAGTCGACTGACCACCCTCGGGAACCATTTTTAAGCCACAATTTCAACCTCTAAACCCTCAAATCAAAGCCTCGAAACTCCCATCCAACACTCTCGGACATCCACACGCCCAAGCCAAACACCAAACCCTTGAAAAAAACTCTCGAAACACGATTTCATCCACTAAAATCGACATAAAATAGGTTTTTAACATAACACCCAACTTTTATAGAAAATCAGATCTATAGCAAACTAATCGGTAAAAAATACATTTGATTACACGTAGCACCCTTATAAAATATACAGGTTTAGAATCCTACATCGGATGAACGCGCAGCCCACCGTGCCAAAAGCCAGGATTTGCTGTTGGATCGTTGAAAATTGAGCCCCGGGCCCCCCGAGAACTTAGAGAAATGGCAGAGAGAAAACAGGAAGCTTGTTGGAGAAGTTTTAGAAAATATCTTTATGAAAATATCTAACTCCAGATATTTATAGGTCTCCAAAATATCTTTTTTTTTGTGAAATTTTAAAATTTGGGCTACAACGGCCCACGGCCCCGGGAACCTACTCCGCATGCATATCTAAGCTAGATAATGCATCAAAAGTAATAAAAACATGCTCAAACAAAAACACGTAATGCGGGTCTAGAAACACCAAAAAAGAAAACGGGTCAAGGTCTCACATTTATGATATTTTTCTGCCTATTTTGGCCTGATATTTTATGATTTTTGGACAGTATTTTAAGGTATGTTTATTGCTATTTTATGCCTAAAAAATTGTTTAAAAATAATTTCAAAAATATCCCAAAAAATCAACAAACTGGCCCGAACTGCCGTTAGTGGTGGCTGTTTTTGTCGAATTTCACGATTGTTTTTGGACTTATTTTGCTGCTATTTTTAATACATAAGTCCTACATAAACTTAATGAAAAAAAACTATTTTAAAACAGTTAAAAAAATCACCGCAATCCGTGGCCTGTAAAACCCAAAACCATCACCAATGCCGCCACTTGTTCTTCATGTTCTTGGATATTCAACTTATTCTTAAATATTCTAAACTATTATTTAAAAATAAATAATAGTTATTATATCGAAAACCTATGTCCCATAGAGTCACATTCGATTTTAAAAAAACTTAATTTATCATTATCAACTATCGTGATTAAAAAATTAATTATAATCACCATCCAAACCATTCAAACAAACCTGAATAAAAATTGATCATAAAACCAGGATTAGAACGCTTACAAAACAAATTAGCAAAGTTCAAAAACTCTACCCGGTACTGATAAACCGTAAACAAAAAATAAAAGGGCTATAATATTAATTGTTTGAGGCAAAACTGCTAAGATCATTGTTTCTGTAAACGATTTTTCATAATAATTAACTGGAGGGATAATCGCCGAAACAGGTTGCAGATAAATCTTTTGATATCGAACGATCAAAATAAAAACCCGTGCAACCATAGTTAATTTAGAAGAATATCTTTTTCGGGCAAATCTTCAACTACAATTTTGATTCCGAGTTGAAACTCCTGTCAGACCTTCTACTATATGCATTTACGCAATTTCCAAACGTAGTGTGGGCTATAATCCTTCAAGAATTCGTACCGGCAGAACCTGGTCAGCTATAGTCTTAAAGACAAGTTATTAATTTGGTTCAGCCTACCTGCATATTTATAGAGTTACGGCGGAGACCTGTGGAGTAATTATGACAAAGACTTCTAGTGTAACATAAATATGTATCCAGCGATTTTCGCAATTAAGCAAACCTCTCAGCGGTATCTATAATTATAAAAACTTATAGTGATTTCTACAATTTTCATAAAACACTAATTTACAGTTACACCACTAAAAAACTATAATTGCTGTCACGCCCCAAACTCCAGGTTATGTGAAACTCCCATAAGAAACCAAACATAACACCCAACCCGAGAATGCACTCTCAATATAAAACCATACATGCATTGTATATAACCTCCCAAAAGACTTATATTACACGGTTCTAACACCGAAAAAATATGTTACAACATATACGTTCAAAACTAGTAAAAATGAAGACAACAACACTTCACCTCTCTAGCAACCCCGAATCAACCTGCGTGACCGGTACCTGAAAAAAGCATTTCAAATCCCGCACCGTGAGCCAAAGTTCAGTAGAAATTAGACAGCACATGAAGTACAAGCTAAACATGCTAGAAAAACGAGGTGCAAATGTCGACTCTCTTTCAAGCCTTTAAAATAATTTTCACATGCAAACAGAAAAGCGAGGATAAGAACCATTGTCGACTCGCAAGAACCCTGAAAACGATGTGAAAATAATTTTTATATCACGACTCACACGAGTCTTAAAAATAATTTAAAATTAGTTTTATCCGTCCCATAATGCAGTACATGCGATAGATGATACACATGCATCCTATACAACGCCTCACGTGCAACACACGCAACATAAGCTTCTTTAGGACCTTTTTTTGTCCTTCAGATACCAACACCTAATTACATCGTTAGGACCACCTTTCCGTCCCTCCTACTACAACGCGCACACACATATGCATTTTTAACTAAAGTTAACATATATCAAGCCTCCTCTTCCGTCTATCTTAACCCAAACTAATGTTCCTCGAACCACTTTTTCGTCCAGCACACATCAGACCACTTTTCCGTCCACAGGACATCAGACCACATTTTCGTCCGTCCACGTAACTACACACACACACACACACACACACACGTGTCACTAAAACTAGAGTTTTAGATACCGCAAGACCACATATCCATCCTACAACATAAAACTAGAAGTTTAAATGTACATAACTACGTAAAATACTACGTTTCACATAACGGTACCACGTGCCACACAACCAGACGTCCACTCACCGGATAACCAGTCCACTTACCTGGACAACCAACGATGCAGAAAACCAAAACTTAACCCGGAGACCAACACCACTCAAGCGCTCGAGCGCTCAACCATTGCTCAAGCGGTTACCTACCAACATACATCTCTGCCACCACCTCGCTCGAGCAGATGACCACCACTCGAGCGATCACCCAACTCTCAGCCACTAGCCCGCTTGAGCGCACAACCATCGCTCGAGCGGTCAACGCTGGGAGAAAACCCAAACCAAGAAATAAAACCAAACCCCCGCACGCAACGATGCACTAACCACCATAAACACAACCATGCACCAAAAACCCGCATCTAACCATGCACGTCATACACCCGACACAGACCCACGACGACCACATGCGCCCAACACAAACCCACGACGCCCACAAGCGCCCAACATAAGCAACAAACCTACAAAATACGACCTAATCAAAGGCCAACACACCCACAAAACGGTTCTCATCAAAACCCCATGTCTAGAAAGAACACCGGACCCAACACGTCCCGTACCCAATGATGCACCAACCACCACACACACGACTGTGCCCCAACACCCCACATAAAATGACCAAGGGCTCCGTGAATTCAATTGATAGGACCCCATAATCCAATCAACTGAATAACCACTAGAGAAGAGCAGTTGATCGAGCCCCATAACCCAATCGACTAAAAGGCCACCACACAACCAAAAGAAATCCCCAAGGCCTCAACACAACCAACACGAGCTCCCACACGCCTAACATGGCCAACATAGACCCACTCACATCCAACACAAGCCCACAATTCTCTAAAAAAGTAGAAACTTGATAAAAAAAAAAGGGCCGACAAGGATGAAAAATAACATTTTCCCAAACATTCGGCCAAAAATGGGTGAAAAACGCTTAAGAAATTTTAACACAGCCTCACTCTTTTGGTCATAACTCTTTCCCTAAAAAGAATTTTAATGTGAGAGAGATTGCATTGGAAGGAAGACTTATGGGGCTTCAATTTGAGTACAAGAACAACCCAATTCTGAGTTCGGATGAGGGAGATATCATCAAAACAAAATGGTCCTGCGCAGCCAGTCAGCTCGAGCGAACATCGGGCGCTCGACCGAGCAACCACCTGAGCAAAACCCAGATTTTTCTATTTTTGAGTTTCAAGCCCCCGAAACTCTCAAACACTCACTATGATGCTTTAAAACACACATAAACTTACCGATTCGCATATATTTAACACCCACGGACATACACGAGCCTAAACCATCAAGAACCACCGAACGAAAAACATCAAAACCCAGTTCACCCAATCGAAAACTACCTAAAAACAATTTTAAACCAAAACCAGATCTTTAAATAGAATTTTCATGCATTTTTAATCAGTAAAAACACACACGATTACACGTAGCACCTTTATAAGACATGAGAGTCTAGGATCCTACCTCGGTGAGTTATAAACTCGACGTCTCAATCCAAGTGCAAAATCGAGCTTTGTCGGAATGAAATTTTGTTCGGATGAACGGTAGCCCACCTTGCCAATAGCTAGGATCCGCAGTTGGATCGTCGAAAACTGAGCCTCAAGCCCCGAGCCCCCGAGAAGTCAGAGAGAAGGTAGAGCATTTAGGTTGGTTCAAAAGCTAGAGAGAGAAAGGAAAAGATATTTTGAAAAAAATATCTAAAGGAAGATATTTATAAACCACCAAAATATTTTTTTTAAACCCACACCACAACAGCCAACGGTCTCGGGAACCAACCCCACATGCATATCTTAATCCAAACATGCATAAAAATGCATATGAACATGCAGAAACAAAAACGATAAACGCGCGTCGAAAAGTGGCGAAAAAGAAAATGGGTCAGGGTCTCACAACTCTACCCCTTAAAGGAATTTTGTTCCCGAAATTTAGCACAACGTCAAAAGGAAACAACCACGTCGATCACCGTTGACACAGGGAGGAGAGATGGTCAGCCAAACCATTCCTAGGTTATAGTCAAACAAGGATAGGTATCCTAAATAACGGCCAACTATCTCAAAGACTTGGGATCTATAACTCACCCCAACCTCACATCCTCACCAACCGTTGCCTTAATGCAGCACAACGCCCACGGAGTCCACCACCAACTCCAAACTCACGGCCACAGCCTCGAACACAGCCTCGCCCTCTCCT
>JAOTRH010098370.1:0-16082 GCA_034768845.1 Heliamphora exappendiculata
GAGAGGCGATAACGGAGAATCAAGAGATTCTATCCGATAATCAGCCAAGTAGTGTTCTACTCCAACTCAACTAAGTTGGCCAACAGAAGTCCCACGGGCACCCGACCGGCTCAGGTTAAGTATCCGACCCACTCGGGTCGAGTGACTCGGCGGTCACTCGAGTAACTCAAGTGGAAGGATCCGTATGATTCAACAAATCATTTTCTTAGCCACCAAGCCACATGTCTCCCAACGTCTCGTGCAGGATTGTACTGCCATTGTCTTCATTTTCTCTAGGATAGTCTTTCAATTCTTAGAGGAATCTATAATCATATAGTCTGTATTATATCTTGGCTATTCACTATGTGCTGAGCAGCATAGTCGGTGCTATGTCGTCATGATTAGGTAGTCAGAGTTACGTTACAATCTGTGCTGTCTTCACGATCTATGTCGTGGCAATAATACAGTATGTGTTGTGTTATATGGTCTGTGTTGTCTTCATAGTCTGTGCCATGACAAGTAGTCCGAGCTACTATGCTTCTTAGTCTGTGCTATGGAATGTCTTCATTCGTAGTCAGAGGTACACTTCATAGTCTGTACTATGAAATGTCTTCTACCTCTGCACAATGAGAAGCAATATTAGATGGTTGAGTTATAGGGGGTCCCAGCAGCTCGGATCCCCAGTAATTTGAGTAGGCTAAGTCTGTGTCTTCTTGAAACTTGAGTAACTTGGAGTTGTATGTCCGATTTACTGATGGAGTAAAATTGGGCCACTCGAGCAACTCGGGTTACTCGAGTAACTCGAGTGAGTGAGTCTTTTGGGCCTCTTAATAAGCTTTATTGTTGGGTTAAGGTCAAGGAATATATGATTCAAATGCTTAACATTCTTCATGGTTCATATTCAAGTCACCAGTGGAATGAGTAGTTTGTATCATCACCTGAGTTTCTGGTTAAGAGTAGTCAACACCAGTTAAGTGGAAGAATATCCAAGGTTCTGAAGAGGCGAGTAGCTCAAGTCATGAGTGACTCAAGTTATGAGTAAAAATATTACATCCGAGTAGGTCTACACGAGTAGATCTACTGTACCCGAGTAGGTCTACCCGAGTAGGTCGACCCAAGTAGTGAGTTAATTACCTCTCGAGCTGCATGATTTCTGATTGACTCATATTAGCCCGAGCTACTATGGATCTCGAGTGACTCGAGTGTCGAGTCACCTGTTGTAATACCAAATAGCAAGTTTATCTATTCGGACCATAAGTCATTTATAGGCCATTCACTCGAACCTTGACATTCACTCGAGCCTTGCCATTTATGTGGACAATTTACTCCTTTACTGTAAGCCATATACATTTTGCCCCTGCATGGGCGCAAGTTGCGCGCGTGCACGTGGATGCCTGCTGTTTGTGTCGCCGACGTATTTAATGCCATTCGACCTTTTGCTTTCGGCTTTTCATTCTTTAAATAGCAATTTGGGACCCTCATTCTGACCCCACCTCCTTCAAAGCTTCATGTCTCTCTTTTCTCCTGCTTTCTTCTTCGTAACTCTTTTAATTGTCGCCATGGCTTCTCGCGTCGTCGTCCTTCTTCCGCTTTTAATATTGGTGATCGTGGAGCCCATCTGGAGCCTCGATCTGCTATACCCCAATCAGAATGGCGTATGGCCCCTTTCTTTGAAGGTAAACGTGACAAGTTTTGGAGAGCAATTGATTCCTTCATTCCTCATTCCACTGTGATTACTCATCCTCTTCTTCTTTACCTGGAGGTGGCTCCTGAAGAGGCGGAGATGATCACCCATGTCTCCGTTCCTCGCTTCTAGATCGAGAGAGGCGATTTTCCTTACTATTTTCTTCAGTTCAAGACCCCTGCCGGGCTGAATGGGTGAATGCTACTAGCTGGGCTGAATGGGTCGAGGACGTTATTAACACGGCAGACATCCGTGTTGTTCTTGACCGGGCAGGTATCCTTCCCTCCGTCATGCTTTTTAGGACACTACATATGCGTCGCAGCATCTCAAGTTTAGAAGCACTGATTCATTATTGGAGCGTTGACACTCACACCTTTATTACCCCTTGGGGTGAGTGGACCCCAACTCTTGAAGATGTCACCATCCTCCTCCATCTAGACATCAGGGGCAGTACTATTTTTGACCCGGATAACTTATCTCCTTCTGACCAAGATGTAGTCTCCAGACTCCGTACCTGCCTCACCCGAATTGCTAGCTATGGAAACAACTTCAGCGATACCGGTGTCCCCCTTTCTGATCGACGCTTCTCTACCAAATCCACTTATGTCTCGTGGATCAGGTACTTCTTTAAGAATATTCAACCTCCGGGCGATGCTGATGATGGGGACAAGGTCGAGTTTCCTGGTGAAGGCAGTGGAACAGATCTTTATTTGGCAGCTTTTATATCTTTCTTCTTATCTACGCTTGTCATTCCTGGGAGCCCTCCTAACAGTGTCGCCCCCCTTGTTTTTTCTCTGGCCATCTTGCTGGCTCGAGGTGAGCATATTCCCTTGGGCCCCCTCTTCTTGGGTACGCTCTATCGCCGACTTATGTCTTAAGAATCGAGATGGAATGCTCTGTTGGCCGGTATGAGATAGTTACATTCGCTGTCACAACATTCCTATAGGCAATGCTTTATGAGCGATTTCTCGATTTTGCTCCACGCCCCCTCTTTTTTTCTCCTACTAGAAAAATTCAAACTACCGACTTAGATTCGAATGCTGTCACAGTAGAGATTCCGAGCGATTATCCCTTAATTCTTCGGTGGACCGGTCAAAGCTTTGCAAAAGATATCTCCACTTGTTTCAATAAATTCTGTGATTTTTTACCTCGCCCGTATACTACAGCGCCCACCGGAGTGGTTTTCCTAAACTGGTATTTTGACTCTCCTCAGCATCTTCAGCTAAAGACAGCATCTTCTCTGGAGAATGCCCACCTCTGCATTTTATGTATACTTCTTCGTGGCTCGCTCCCCTACATCACAAAAGAGGGTATGGGGGTTTCCTCCTACCGCCCCGATCGTGTGCTTCGTCAGTTCGGCTTCGATCAAGGGGTCCCTATTCACCTTTTTCAACCATCTCCATTTGTAGAGAGTTTTGAGCCTTTCATGCTTGGCAACTTGGTCACCGCTTTTCGCCTCCCAGTAATTGAACTCTCCTCCAAAGGACGTATCGGCCAGTGCACGCCGAACCACTCTCATTACTGGTGGCGAAACTTGGACTCCTTCTCTCGTTTCCCCCTTACTGGCGCAATTGTGGCCACGGCCCATCCTCTTCAGAAGTTCATTATAGCCTATCGACTTTCGAGGAGGAAACGTGCCAGAGGCAGTTGTAGCCGTTTTGATGTTGCTTCTGTTGTTCAAGAAACTGATACAGCTCTGGATGCTATCATTGCTGCTCCACTTCAGGCTGTTGAGCGGCGAGTTACTCACTCCATGGTGCAGGCCACCCTGCATGCCCTGGCTCAAACAGAGCAGGGAGACCCTAGTGATAGACCAGTGCCATCTGCTGAAGATGGACCTCCTCTACTGAAGCGACTTTGTCAAGTAAGTCTACTATACTTCCCCTTTCTTTATTCTATTTGTCTCTGTTGGTCAATTATATTCCTTTTTTATTTGTTTTAGGGAGTGCATTCTTCAGCTGTGCCCAGTGCATTCGCTACTTCCAAAATGCCTCTTCGGGTAGATACAGAGGTGCGAGAGGACAATGACAACGTTCCGTTGGGTACATTACTAAGTGTGCACCGCGAGTGCACATTGGTTTCGTCGGCACCTGAGGCTGAGATCGAGTCTTCTTCTGCCCCTCCTCTAGACAGGCTTCTCCATGACCCGTATCATCTATTCGAGAGGCCCCTCCTCTACCTGAATATGGATTCGACACCTCCGTAGACGACGCTGTTGCAAACATTGCCCCTGTTCTTGGTTCCGAAGAGGAGGTTAAACATGCGGCTGAGATGTCTCCCCCAGGCCGTATAGAATCTCTTCTGAATTATCAATTGTCTGACAATAGGGAGTCACATGCTGAAGTCCAGGGGAAGGGCTAAACTGGTGCAGAAGAGTCAACCATTCATGTAAATGCAATCCATCTTTCTTCGCCGGAGCCGTTCGTTGGGCCAGAAAGACCTGAATGGTCTACAACTGAATTTCTAGGACGAAAGGTCAATTGCTCGGGCGCCGTAACGTTGGAGGCCATTCGTGCTCATCATCCAGAAACCTTTACTAATTTTCGTATCTGTGGCCCTGTATTACCTGGTCTTACTCTTCATGGCTTGAGTTCTCTAACTCGACAGCTATCGGACTATGACATTCACGAGTTAGACCTGGCCAAAGTGGATACCGCTTTGGCATGGGTCAACGACCTGGAGGAAGTAAAGTTGGATCTTGCTTGATTGCAGTCGAGATTGGACACTGCTCGTGTTCTGCTGTTACATAAAGGTTCACTTTCTTGTGTGAACGAAGATGAGAATTCTCTATTCTTGTCAGCCCAGCGCAATACATGCCTAAAATCCTTATTGAATGAGGCAAGGGCCGAGCATTCCCATTTGCTGGAGAAGCTGGAGGCAGATACTGTGGAGGTGGTCCAGCAAGAGTCTCATTTTTCGTTGGACATAGACATAGGGGATAATTTAATGAAGAATTTGTTATAGCAATTTTATGCATAGTAATATTTTTATGAATCGGGCAAGCTTGTGTTTTCTTCTTACTATAATAGTCGTCGCATCGTCTAATAGTGGTAGCTTTGCTCCCAGGGTAGCTAATGCGTCCGGTAGCCGATTGGTTGACCTTGGTACGTGATCAATCTTTTCCTCTTCGAAGTTCTCAAGCTTCTTCTGCACCATCGCCCTATATGTTACTAACACAGCTTCTTTCAATCCGAACTCTCCTGTTGGTTGCTCTTGGTGTCGTATGTAGTTCTCTTCGAGTACTAACCGTTCACAAATTCACCTCCCCAGCGGAGTCGCCAAAGAATGTAGGGTACTTTAGGAATAGACAAATAATAAACAATAATAGAGAGGTAAAATATGCTAAGTAGTCAGAAATACGAAATGGAGAGAGACGGGCTTGGGTGAAGGAGAAGGCTAATTGAGTATGGAGTACTAGCAGTATGAATAATGTATCTGACTATCAAAATCTGATTGATTCGAAAGTCTGGTTATCCCTCCTATTTATAGCACTCAAAGGAGCCATGTTGGAGTTCGGATAGGACTCTTTCAAGATATCGAATCGGATCATGAGAGGCGATAACGGAGAATCAAGAGATTTCATCCAATAGTCAGCAAAGTAGTGTTCTACTCCAACTCAACTAGGTCGGCCAACAGAAGTCCCACGGGCACCCGACCAGCTCGGGTTAAGTACCCAACCCACTCGGGTCGAGTGACTCGACAGTCACTCGAGTGACTCGAGTGAGAGGATTCGTATGACTCGAAAAATCTTTTCCTTAGCCACCAAGCCACATGTCCCCCAACGTCCCGTGCAGGATTGTACTGTAATTGTTTTCATTATCTCTGGGACAGTCTTTTGATTTTCAGAGGAATCTATAATCATATAGTCTGTGCTATATCTTGGCTGTTCACTCTGTGCTGGCCATATAGTCGGTGCTACGTTGTCATGATTAGGTAGTCAGAGTTACGTTACAATCTGTGATGTCTTCACGACCCATGTCATAGCAATAATATAGTATGTGCTGTCTTCATGGTCTGTGCCATGGCAAGTAGTCAGAGCTACTACGCTTCATAGTCTGTGCTATGAAATATTTTTATTCGTAGTCAAGGCTACACTTCATAGTCTGTGCTATGGAATGTCTTCTACCTCTGCACAATGAGCAGCAATATTAGATGGCCGAGTTATAGGGGGTCCTAGTAGCTCGAATTCCCAGTAATTCGAGTAGGCCAAGTATGTGTCTTCTTGTAACTTGAGTAACTTGGAGTTGTATGCCCGATTTACTGATGGAGTAAAATTGGGTCACTCGAGCAACTCGGGTTACTTGAGTAACTAGAGTGAGTGAGTCTTTTGGGCCTCTCAATAAGCTTTATTGTTTGGTTCAGGTCAAAAAATTTATGATTCAAATACTTAACATTCTTCATGGTTCATATTTAAGTCACCAGTGGAATGAGTAGTTTGTATCATCACCCGAGTATCTGGTTAAGAGTAGTCGACACTAGTTAAGTGGAAGAATATCCGAGCTTCTGGAGAGGCAAGTAGCTCGAGTTATGAGTGACTCAAGTTATGAGTAGAAGTATTACACCCGAGTAGGTCTACACGAGTAGATCTACTGTATCCAAGTAGGTCTGCCCGAGTAGGTCGACCCAAGTAGCGAGTTAATTGCCTCTCGAGCTGCATGATTTCTGATTGACTCGAATTCGTTCGAACTACTCTAGATCTCGAGTGACTCGAGCGTCAACTCACCTGTTGTAATACCAAATAGCCAGTTTATCTATTCGGGCCATAAGTCATTTGTAGGTCATTCACTCAAATCTTGACATTCACTCGAGCCTTACCATTTTATGTGGACAATTCACTCATTTACTGTGAGTCGTGTACAAGCATCATTACAATTCAATTATATGGTTATTGATTTTTATTTAATTTTTGTGTGTGTAATATAAACTACTCAAATAATCAGAATGGGTCTATCATATACATCGTAAGAGAGGAATGGGAGCCTCTTTATTTCTTTAAAAAAATAGAGAGAATCAAAATCTCAAAAAGCTGATTTTTGTGATTTTGGTATTGTCGTTAAGACATAGGATACATGTTTATGCAAAGTAAATATTACGTGATTTTAGAAATGCATGTAGTATTATTTAACTCATATTTACAATCAATAACATAGCAAAAATATCCAAATATAACACTATAATCCTTTATAATTAATAACGTAGTATAAAAAATGCAAATAGAACATTATAATCCAACTTATTGGTTAGATGATTTAGAAAAAATTACTCATATAAAGTGTATCAACTTTTCTTATTTAGCCATAATATCACATAAATATTCAAAAAGAACTCTTAACGCAACAATAGAATTGTTATTGTGTGATATAGAGGCTACGGGTTCGAAGCGTGAAAATTAGCTCTTGCGAATGCAAGGTTAAATTACGTACTATGAATTCATCGTGATCCACCCTAATTTCGAACCTCGTATATATAAGAACTTAGTGCACTAGACTGTCCTATCACATAAATATTCACGCATAATACTCAGAAAATACTAAACAGTTACAAAAAGTTAGAAAGATCATTTTACGTCGCAAGTCAAAGTCAAACGAGGTCACTCGAATAATCTTTAAAAAAATTATTAGGGGATAAATAACCATAAAATTGTAGAAAACTATCGAAAAGGAGAAGAAAAATAATAATCGCAATTAAAGATTTGACAGGCTTTTATTACAATTCATTTACAAGACAACACTTTGATTGTGTTATCTTTCTTTTCTTGTTTTCCCAACAAAAATACGAAACCAAACACGACCTAAAGTTTTCATAATAAAAAATTTTTAAAAAATAAAGTAAAGAAAAAAAATGAAAAAATTGAATTAGTGTGAGGTTTTGCTTTGAGCTTCTCGGTCCTACTCATGATTGATGAAACCCAATCAGCTCCATACATCTGTTTGCTTGTTGGGCCCAGTCAGTTCTGACTAACACAACCGTCATTAGAACAGCGCAAAGCACCTGGGCCCCCCCAATAAGCCCAACTACAAGCCCGCAAGGCCCATACCAATTACCAGGCCCATTAAGACCGCAATTGGTCGCCCAACTCCATAGAGCGAGCCGAGGTTTTCATTAGCCGCCGTGGTTGGGCGTGCGCTGCCCCTCAACGCGCCGCAACCAGTGGTCTGCGGGCAGTTCCCGAGGTCACGGCGCCGCCACCGGCATTACCGCCGCCGTCAGCGACAGAATCTCTTTGTCGCCGGTGAAAGCGCGTTCCCAAGCGTTTCGCCTGGTGGTCATGAACAGCGTGGCTATGAAGCCGTTGGAAACGGCGCATGACAGCGAGATGAGAGAGGAGGTTCTTGCTTTGCCGGGTTGGTTGGCACCGAACTCGTTTCCGACGCGTGTGGAGACGCCCTGACTCAGCGCCGACGGAAAAATGTAGAGAAGCGACGTCGCCTGTGATTTTAAAAGGGTAATTTAAAATTGATCCTATTTAAGATTTTATTTTATTGTTAACTCCTATTAACATAACAACTTTCTCATAAGTCTTGAATTTGGATTCTTTCGAAACTATTTTTACTCAATACTCTTTTCGCGTCTCAAATATTTTGAGTTTCAAAAAAAAGTTTCCAATTTCAGTTTGAATCTCTTCAATAATGTTATTATTTCATTTGTATTATTTATTTGTGTTATGTAACGAAAAAATAATACAATTTATTCATGAAAACTCATTGTGTATCATTTTCTGTAACTTTAAGTCAATGTGTATCATTTTCTGCAACGTTAAAAAAATATAATGCGATCAAAAAATAGATGACGAAAAGCAACATAAAATAAACTACCATTTTCATGAAAAACTCAATATGTATTATTTTTGACAATGTTATTGTTTTATTTGTATAATTTGCACTTGATACGCAACCAAAAAATGATGCAGTTTATTCATAACAACTCAATGTATATTATTTTTTGTAATTTTAACTTAATGTGTGTTATTTTTTACAATTTTAAGCAAATAACATAAAATGGACAACTCGAACAATGATTGACTTACAAAAATACAACCAAAATTTGACAAATACAACCAAAGTCAGTCATAACAATTTCTTTGCAATAAAAACAAATGTTCCATTGAACATGAAAATGAAGCATACAAAATTATTTTGGTAAAATCATTTTGTGTGCTTCATTTTTAGACATTTTTGTGAACGAAACTTTGTTTGATTGAAACATAATCGGAGGGGATACCATTTTCATGAATGAAGGAAACGGCAATTTGAAAACCAAATTTTGTGCAACAAATATTTTTATTTTTGGTTTAATGTCAATTAAAATTAACAAAGGGTATAAGAGGCAATTTTTTGATAAAAATTTTAAAAAAAGATTTTATGGAACACATAATTTTTTATAAGGACTTATCTTTAAGAACTTTCTTAAAATGGGACCAATACCCAATTTATGAATCCATTCGTAAGTTTAAGAATACAAAAAAATATTTTTTGATTTAAAAGCAATTTAATAATATTAAATTAAATTAAATTAAAATTGATCGATTTCAAATATAAAGTAATTATAATTTTAAAATTAAATTAAGAGAAAATTTGGTAGATATTTTGTAAAGAGAGGAAGAGAAAATATACGGTTACAAGTGGTTTAGGTGATTTTTGAAAGAGATATGAAGTGAGGAAGATGAGTGTAATTTAGAAATTACAAAAAATTCACATAATTTTAAAATGAGAAACACCCAATGGGTCTTCTCTCTTTATAAGATAGTATAAATATATACACACTACTAATGCTAATAATCACATTTTTTATTTTTTTTAAATTGAAAAATTCTAGAATTCTCTATCATCTTTGTAATATTTTGTATACATACTATTCATGATTTAAAGGAAATATATTATGTTAATTACTTTCATGTATGCTTTCATGGTTAAAAAAAAATCATCATAATTGTTATAGCAAAAAATCTGGATTATTGTTTCTATTACAAATTTAATGTTTAAATAGTAAGTTGCATTCTTGGGTAAAACTAAGGATTCAAATTAGATTTTTTGTGTATTAATTCTCTTAACTTTGAAAGTCTAAACTGAATTAGGGCTAACATTGATGGAAAGCCCACAGAGAAATGACTTTGGCCCAAAACTTTTTAACACAAATTTGGGTCTCAATTTTGCTATACCTCTTACTAGTAATTATAAATATTATATGATTTACATTATTTGGTTATTTTTATTTGAACTTTGTTTATGATAATTTTAAGCTTTTTTTATGACTATATTAGGCTCTATGCTGTGCATTTTTAATCTGCTATGGTGTGTATTTTTTAGTTATTTTAATTTTAGCTTTTGATTATTACAATTTTAATTGTAAGTTATTTTAATTATGACTTTAGTTATAACAACTTTAGATTGGTATGTTGTTGTTTCAATTTTGATAATTTTTAATTATTGTAAGTTTGGATTTTATTATACAAATTATAATAAAAGCCCGAGCTCTGAGCGTGAGAGAGACGGAGAGCTCAATCTCACCGTTGATTGAGCATGAAGGATCCCCAATCGTAGGATTAAAGATAAATGTCCCATTACCTTCCTAACTTGTTATATAGATTAGGTATTGCCCGTGCCTAAAGGCATTACTATTATTTTTTTTGAAATTATTTATGCATTTTAATAATTTCTCTAAAGTGCAATACATAGATCATTATTTTAAGTATTAAATTTTATAAAAAAGTTGACAGAATTTCCTCTATCTTTCGAATAATCCAACGGTTTGATCGTTTATCAAATAACCTGTAATAAAATCAATGAACACAATATACACAAGCTCTACTTGAATCCAACAACAAAACCATAACTCAATTCAAACAATTCTAACTTCTCATGCATACATTTAAAACCTCAAGTTTGAAATTAATAGCATAAATCAATTAAAAAAGGATAATTATTCTAAGTATTAAACTTTATAAAAAAATTAACAAATTTTTTTTTATTTTTTGGATAATCAAACGATTTGACCATTTACCAAATAAAATGTAATAAAATTAAGCAATACAATATACCTAGACTCTACTTGGATTCCAACAATAAAGTCACAATTCAAGCACACATCATCCTAATTTCTCATGCATACATTTAAAATCTCCAGTTTCAAATCAATAACATACACAAATAAAAAAAAAGAATAATCTAAGAAAATCAATTCAAATGACATGAAAATTCTCTTATTCATATCGTAAGAAAAGAATAAGAAACATAGAGATCTTCTTAAATACTTTAAACTTGAAAGAAAATCAATTCAAATGACATGGAGTGTGCTTTATGATTTATTCATTTGTGCTTTATTGTTTATTTGTTAGCAATGAAGTGAGCAAGATGGTGAAATATAAAATAATAAACCATGACAAAGGTAATGGCCGAGAACTATAAATGAAGAAAATTAAAAGAAGTTGCAGTGTTAGGATTAAAAGCCTAACAACACTTCTAATGTTAAGATTTTGAAGTTTCACTTCTGCAAACCAATGACATACACTCCTAAATTTTTAATGGTAAATTAAATTCACTTTTTAAGTAAAAAAAGGTCAATCGACAAAATCGATACACCTAACATGGTTGGTACATAAATATGTAACTACTATGTCCATAAATATGTGACTTGGCCTGTGGAATGCTCTTGCTTGTTGAATACCTTTCATCTCCTGTGTTGGATATATGCATAGTGGGATTTTTGTGATGCAGATTATGCCGTCAAAATCTGAAAAAATAATACAATCTTATTTAGTTTATAAATATTAAAAAGTGGGCTTTGTGTGATGCAGATAATGTCATCAAAATTTAAAAAAAAAACACACTATATTCGACTTATAAATATTAAAAAAAGAAATCCTGAATGATCTCCAACCACCAACTTTTCACAACCCTTCATTCCCATCCACCACCATCATCCTCCCCCACAACCCCTCACTACCCAACCTCAATAAAATCCACACGCCTTAAATATCTACACCGCAAACACACCACCACTACCTCACATTCACAATACCACCGCCCTAACAGATGATGGCGCTAGGGTGAACATGGTGGCACAACGACAGATCGAAGAGAGATTAAAGAGAGAGAGAGTGAGCGGAGAGGTGCTGAGCAAAGTCGGCGACACGTCGTAGAGCACAGTGACAGATCGAAGCGATGGTGAGAGAGATCGAGGAGAGAGAAGTTGAGAGTGAGAGGTGAGATCCGAGAGGCGACATTCGGAGAGAGTGACAGGCGAGATCGGAGAGAAAATTCATCGCGACATTTGGAGAGAGAAACTGAGAGGGCGAGAGGCGATGTTCGGCGGCAGTGTCAGAGGCACCGACTGAGCGAGCGTGAGTGGAGAGACTTCAGTGACCGTGAGCTCAATTAGACCGTTGGATGAGATTGAATAACTCTCGATCGTTGGATCAAAGATAAATGTCCCATCAACCTAACTGAATTGTAATATAAATCTCAACAGTTAATAACAGCATAAAATATGACTATTGAAAATCTTATTACGAAAGCAACTGCCAACAATTAAAAAATCTTCCTATAACTTTAATAATTCCTATTGATAAATGTACAACAGCACCAACCGATTTGCTTATGGTTTACTTTTTTTGGAATCAAAATATTACACCAAAATCTAACCAAAAAGAAAATGTATTTTACATGAGATATCATCATCCAATAAAACTTAGATATAAAACAATAAACTCGACATAAACCACGATTATAAATAACAAATAATTATGTATAAGGCCTTATACCTAGTTAGGATTGATAGGGTAAATGCATATGGAATACTCACTATTATTGGTAAGTTGGTAAATTTTGATGTCAAAGTGTACTTAGTTATTTCGAAAATGATTGAATCTTTGCAGTGACTCGGATTTTTTTTAATTTTCAAATTCTCAAACAAAGGTAAATTTTTGAGTGACGTGCTGTCATTCATGATTGTTTTCTTCATTATGCAATGTAAAATACACCAAAGCACATATCTAGTGCTTAAAGACACTTTTGATACAATTGTTTGAAAAAAATCAATTACCCCTCGAAGCATTTCCAAGCAATTATCTGAAACAAACATCCAAATAAAGAAAAATTACAAAGTCACTAAAAATAGTGGGAATAATAGTTTCATGAATTTTTATTGCCACATCAAAAAAAATCAAACCTATTATACATATCAAACTAAACATATTAGAAAATTCCCAAATTCACTTTCTAATATTACATCAAGCATTTCCATTGATTAGTGAATTCACGCCAACATAAACCATTTGCATATATGTTTAAAAATTATTTTTGTCCTTTCAATCAAAATGGTCATTAGAAGTTGCATCAAAATTGTTTTTTTGGTGTGTAATTCTTTAGCAAAATTACAACCACACGCAGTTGTATTACCAAAGAAAATATAGATACACCAATTCAATATTTAAAAAGAAAAAACTTAATAAACATTTCAATATAAATTTTAGTGAAAACCAAAGATTGCCTTTAACTATGAAATCGGACTAGTCAAAAAATAGGGATATTAGTGGGGATAGAGCCTGGAGGCCTTATCTCATCACGTTCTTGATCTCATTTCCTGCAAAAATTAAAAGATAAAATTATATACATCACCATAGGTTTTGAGATAAGTATAGACCACAATTAAGGATGTTACAGCATAATTAAGTGAATGTAGCCATGATCCCAAATACCAAAACATAATTTTTAGATTCTCCAAGCTCGTGAAGACCTAAAAATTGAATGGGCATTATTGGAATGGGGAGATTTACAATAATCCAATACCTTGCACAAATCTCTCCATTGTCGTTCATCCTCGCAAACACCACTGTATTCGCTATTTGCATCGAGAGCTTAATCAACGCTGGATACACCTTCACGTTGCATTTTCTTTTCCAAGAGTTCCACTGTAAATGCATGCTGTGGGATGCTACTGCAGCTTAATACCTTCCTTCTACCGTGTTGGGTTTTAAGCTCCCCCTTCAATCTCCTAACGTCACTAAGAATTTTTATTTTGTCTCAAACAAAATCAACAAAAAAAATCAGATTTCCAACAAAAATATCTCTCGTCGTTTCTACCGAAGGGCAAAAATATCCAGTTTTTAATCTAATGAGAAGATTAATTTTGAAAATAATTTTAGGAACTGAATAATAAATTAAATTGAATTCAATACCATCAACTCTAAACGTGTCTGAAAAGTGAGAGAACGTAAAATTTAAAAAGATTTAGACCCTAAATCTTTAATCAAAACCCAATACATGCAAATTAAATCAAACATGATTCACAAGCCTTTTGGCTTTTAAGGTCAAAAAACCAATTTGCTGAAAACATCACTCTACTAAAGGTTCAACGTGGGCGTGAGAGAGAGAGAGAGAGAGGATCTTGTAGCTTAGATCTGTTAACTTGTGAAGAAACACAACCATTCAGCAACGAGTTTCACATCCATAGCTCCTTGGTAATCTACTGAAGTTTCCCCCCAAAACAAAAATTCATACATATGCTTTTCTGTTGAGGGGGAAAAAATAGCAAAGACTAACCTAGTCGTCGGCTCAGCGATGTGGCGCTAGGGTGAACATGGCGGCACAGCAATAGGTGACGATGGTGGAACCGATGCGGTGAGAGGATTTCTAAGCGGCGGTGGGCGATGGTGAGAGAGATCAAAGAGAGAGTGAGCGCAGAGGTGCCGAGCGAAGTCGGCGACACGTCGTAGAGCACAGTGATAGATCGAAGCGACAATTGTGAGAGAGCTCGGGAGAGAGAAGCTAAGAGTGAGAGGTGAGATCCGAGAGGCGACGTTCGGAGAGAGTGAGAGGCAAGATCGGAGAGAAAAGTCATCGTGACGTTCGGAGATAGAGAAGCTGAGAGGGCGAGAGGTGAAGTTCGACAGCAGTGTTAGAGGCATCGACTGTGCGAATGTGAGCGGAGAGACTTCAGTGACCGTGAGCTCAATCAGACCGTTGGATGAGATTGAATAACTCTCGATCATTGGATCAAAGATAGACACGTCAAAGATACCCAACAATTTGTATTATTCATTTTTTGTTGTTAGTAATGAAAGAAATTCTATAAGGAAAAGCAAAAATTATACACAAATCTTTTGGTTGGTAATGGAAGATAACAAAACCAATTCAAACAAATAGAAAACTAAATAGAAAACCAACATCATATTTGTCATTAGTTATAAGAATTAAAGTTATTTTTTAACGACAGTGAGCCTAATCGAATCAGTTATAAGAATTAAAATAATACACAACAACAGGGGCAATAGCGCATGCAAATAAAAAAATCTACAATGGTGATTCACAACTGTTTCACAACCAAAGAAACTCTTGCCAACAAAAAAGATTTGTGTTTATAAAAAGTGTAAAAACTTGTGTTCGTTAGATTAGTTTCCAACAAAAAAAGAAGTATAAGAACAACCCCAATTTGCGATGCCTAACATAGAACAAAAGAATAATGTTTTGGAGATTCTTAAACATCTCTACGTCCTTAACATCCACACTCTCAAACTTGGAGTCTACGATTATACGTCATTCACAACCACAAGCAAACACAACCCTTAACATTCACATCCTAAAATTTGTTAGGAGAAATTCAACGCCACAATATACATGCTCGGTGATCCAGAAAATACATCTTTATTGATTTTTAACAATTACAATAAATTGAAATTACAGAAAATAAAATTACAAAAAATAATATGAACAGAATATGCAAACCGAGTCCTGCAAATACAGTTTCCTTAAGAATGATTCTCCGCCTACCGAGGGTGTTGTAGGTTTTTCACCGGCGTCACTCTTCCAGGATAAAACAGCTGACACGATCGTTGGAACACCACAAAGGATCGGCTACGAACGCACCTCGTCTGTCTTTTTTTCTCTCTCACAGAACTTGCAATGATAATATGTATTCTTCCTTACCTCTGTCTGTTCTCTATTCTCGAAAAACTAGAAAAGTCTAGCTTTATATAGATTTTCTATCATGGTGGGGGTTACAAAGAGAATTAATGACCATTGAATGGTATTGATTCTCAAAATTTATTTGCCAATTGAATGGCCAATTCAATTGTAAATAAATTCTGTTATTAAATTCTGAAATTCAATGGTCAATTGAATTCACAAAATTCAAACAATCCCCTATGAATGAAATTGGCAGGAGTACAAATCCAGATTACAAAGCTAACTGCAAGAGAGATAGACAACTGAAAGTCTCTGCATAGAAAAGGTAGCGGTTAGTCTTGAACCTTCTCTTGTGAGAACCTATCGAATTTACCAGCAAACAAATGGGCGGTACCGGCTTGAACTATGTTGCCTTGAATTGTGTCGCCTTAGCAGTAAACCGAGACAATAGGCTTCACACAACGACTTCCACAATGAAGTTTTCGTTCTCACGGTTGTGTTCGTTTTGGCCATGAAAC
>JAOTRH010098381.1:0-16081 GCA_034768845.1 Heliamphora exappendiculata
TTCTATTTAATTAAAAGTAATTAATTAAAAAAAATTTATTTTATTTTTCATTACAAAATATTTTAATTAAATTTGAATTTTTGAATTAATTAAATTAACAGGATAATTAAAACAGATATACAATCATCCACGCAGTTAATATATATATAAACACTATATGTATATATCTCGATTTTATGATCCAAGTAAAACACTGAAGCGTTTCAGTTTCCCAAAGAGGATAAGCTGTAGTAATCCTCTTTTATATCTGATTTCTGTATCCTAATTATATCAAAATTTTCTAATACTATCTGATACATCAATATATATCAAATCAGTCCCGTATGTATCAAAAAATCAATACAAAGAGCCCCGAGAGAGAGAAAATAGCTGGCCACTACCAGCCACCATTGGCGCCGCCTTACCGCCGTCTTTAGGTGGCTCCTACTGCCTCATTCGAGTTCTGTTTTTTACGAGCTTTATATCGTTAGAAGGCTCTCAAAATATGAAATTTTTTTGTCAAAAAATCTGCTGAAAAACTTCCTGGAAAACAGTTGAAAAAACTGCCCAAATATCAAAAAATGCTGCTGGCCGCAACAACACTGCGCCGCCAACTTTCAGAGGCTTTTTCGACATCTTCTTGAACTCCATTTTCGACGTACTTTATATCAAAAGAAATCTCTTGAAAAGTACTATTTTTTTAAAAAAAATTAGGCTTGAAAATAGTTCGAAAAATTTCTAAAAAATTGCCTAGAACAGACTGCTGCCGCCTAGAATCGCCAACTTTTTGAGGCTTTTTTAACCTCTTCTCGAACTCTGTTTTTACGTATTTTATACCATTGAAAAGCTCTAAAAAATTAGAATCTTCTTACTAAAATATTTACTCGAAAACAATCTAAAAAATTGTCAAAAAATTACCTAAAAGCCATTGCTGCCGCCGGCCTATTTGACGCTTGTTAGGGTTGTGATATCGACCCAATTTGTTTTCTAGTTTTTAATAGTATTATGAGGTATGTTTTACTACTACTTTATGTTTACATTTTTTTTTTCAAAAAATAGTCTAAAAAATGGCACAAAAAATCATAAAAATCACCGCTGAACTGTCGCCGGTAAAGCCGTCGGAACTGGGCTAGTTGGGTGATTTTTCCTTGCTATTTTTGGTTTTTTATGCTATTTTTTATTCATAAATATTGTTAAAAAACTCACCAAAAAAACTATTTAAAACCATTAAAAACTTACCGCAATTTGTGGCTCGTTAAAACCCGAATCACCGCCGGTGCCGCATCTGTTCTTCGTATTTTTGGACATGTTTAACCTGTTCTTAAATAATCTAAATAGATATTTTAAAAATATAAACTAGCTATTATATCGATCGTATGTCCCAAAAACTCACATTCAATCTATCATGGTTAACCCCCGTGATTAAAAGAAAATCATCATTCACAAACTATTCAATCAAACTTGAATTAATGACGATCATAAAATTGGGATTTGAACGCTTAGAAAACAAAGTTAACAACTGTTCTAAAATTACCCGATCCTGATAATCGAAAATAAAAAACAAAACGGCTCTGATACCAATTGTTGGAGGCAGAACCAATTGTTGGAGGCAAGACTGCCAAAATTTTTATTTTTGCGAATGATTATCTGAATAAATTAACTAGACGGGCAAACGCCAAAATGGGCTCCAAATAAAAACTCTTGATGACGAACGACCAAAATAAAATTTGTGCATCTGAAGTTAATTTAGAAGAATACATTTTTATCGGTCGAATCTTCAACTACGATTTGAATCCGAGTTGAAGCTCCTGTCAGATTTTCTATTATATTTTCCTATGCGATTCCCAGATATAGTGTGGGCTATAATACTCCGAGAACTCATACTGGCAGAAGCTGGACAATTTTGGTCTCAGAAGACAAGTTATGAAACTGGTTCAGCTTACCCGCATATTTATAGGGCTACAGTTGGGACCTGGGGAGTAATTATGAGAAAGACTTCCAGTAGAACACATACACGTATCAACGATTTTCGAAATTAAGCAAACCTCATAGCGGATCTACAATTATAGAAACCCAGCAGCGATTTTTGCAATTTCTATAAAACACTGAATTATAGTTCACACCACTAAAGAATTATAATTGCATTCTGACCGATAATTTCAAGACTATTTAGCATTGAGCTTCTGTTATTAAATCCTTACCATTTCTCCAAACGTTAAGATTCCTGATACCCGTCAATTAAATTTAATTACTGATAATTTAATTTAATCGGCATTTTGATATTTCTGAAGCCCTTCCGCTTAACTTATTTGATCGCCGGATAATCAAATTCACCTATAGGGTTTAGTCCGGTCAAAACTTATAAGCTTCCTTAAGGGGATATCATCAATCCTGATCTTTCAGGACGTAGACTCCGTCAATAATTAATATTTGTCATATAAATAACACCGCTATCCAACTTACCAGGAATATAGACCCATATAAGATCGCACCCTTTAATGAATCAAAACAACGAATATTAAATTATACGTAAATCAATAATTATTTCAAGATTAAGAGTACAAACACTATTTATAATAATCTTGGGATATAAATTAATTATCCAAAATATTTTGTTTAATACACACAAAGTGTACTAGCACAGAGAGTCGAAACAATAGACGATGCTATTATCTGTTCCCTGTAACTAAGACAGACCTACTAAAACTCTATGCTACAGTCGTACCGATGATATGTCTATTTCTATTTAAACTATGAACATAAAACTTATATTCTGCAAGAACCTAAAATATGATCTTCTGTGTGCAAACCGTACTCTACACACCAGATTAAATACTATACAGAATATCGGCATCCATACATAACATTAAAAAAATTATACACATACATTACTCATAAAGATTCTTATAAAATGAAAAATTAGTTTTATTAAAATAAAATTAAATACTAAAAACAGAGTTTTTAGTATACCAATCCTAATAGATTCTGCCCTACCGATTCTCTTGGTGACTTTAGGTTCCAATTACGGCGCCGTTATGTTCTCTACATTTGTCTGCTTGCCTGGTATCTTCTTGTTTCCTGTGATGGCCGGGTTAGCACTATTTTGGTGGACATTGCTGAGCAAATAAGGGTAGGGAAGGACTCCGTGCCCCTAGTTTTGGCTGCCCTGATTAGTCTAAATGCTATCCACCGGGGTGTAACAACGTCTTTTGCCAATAGTCCTCTGTGTCTCCAAGGTGAAACTCAAATCTCTCATTTCTCCGCTCTTCTCTCATTTTGCTAATTTTTTTTGAATTTTACCCCTCTTATTTCCTTTTGCTAATTTCTCTCGAATTTTATCAGTCTTCTCTCTTTTTTCCACTATCTCTCTTTATTTTCCCATATATCTCTTCTTTTGCTGATTTCTCTCAATTCTGACCTCTTTTCTCTTTTTTCAGATCTGGTTGATAGAGAAGGTAAATCTTCTACAGAAATTGGCTTCGGCTGGGCACAACACTATTGCCTTTTTCTATCGTCCTTTTTACCCGATACACACTATCGAGCCAGCTTGGAGACAGAATCTTTCTTCGTTGACTAGAAAATACATCACTTGGTAGTGCTCCTGGTGGCAAATCCCTTTTATGACTTTGATCACTATGGACCATCTAGATGTCTTGCAGATTGGTTTACGGCTGTCCACCTTCTACTATCCACACCAGATCATGAGGCAGTTTGTGTAATGACCCTGACCACTAGCCACAAGAAAAGCCCAAGAACCACTGCTTTGGGAAACCAAAATCCACCAAAATCGCCCGTACACAAATGGGTCAAAATCGTAACACCACAAGGAAAGATAAAATCTTTATAAAATGCACTACCAAGGATTTATTTAATGCAAAAGAGAAGCTCAAAGAAAGAGGTCACGGTCCCCAAAAGATAAGCTTTAAAAATAACCAAACAAGATTTTCTGAAATTATCCCAGACCGCTCGATCGATCAAAAGACCGCTTGAGCGGTCCTAACAGGGATACTGAATTTTTTTTAACAAAACACAGAAAACAGAATGTTTACAGAGACCGCTCGATAGACCGCTCGAGCGGTCCGTCGAGTGGTCTGGCTTTGGACTAACTTTGTAAAATGCAACTTTTTCCTTCCCAACACTGAAACATTTTCCAACATTTTTGAAACCTCACAAGGCACACCACCCTAGAGAAAACCCACCAAATTAAGGTTCCCAAAACCCTCCCTCGAGGCATAAACATTTAAAGAAAAGATAAAACCAGACAAAAGCGGGAAATAATACCCAATCCAAGGTCCCACTCTCCAGATAAGAGAGATAGATGCATTAAATATATCGCCTTTAGGCTTACAACACAAGGTTTCAAAATCAAAAACCTGTAAAACTTTACATGTTCCAAAAAGAACAAAAAGGAAGACTAAAAGATCTTCTGCCCCTTCAGCTCCGCTAGATCAACCTGCTAATGAAACGTACCTGAAAAAGGCTTTCAAGTCCCACATTATGAGCCGAAGCCCAATAGAAAACAGGCTAAACATGAAATAAAAGAAAAGCATGGTAACAGAATAATATGATTGTTTCGACTCATAAGAGCCCTGAAAATAGTTTTACAATGAATTGCACATAATACTTGCATCTTCACGGGTTTTCACTGTAGGACCACAATTCGTCCCAACTAATGCATCTTTACGGGCTTTTACCGAATGACCAATATCCGCCGCAATTAATGCATCCCTACGGGCTTTTACTGAAGGACCAATATCCGCTCTAATTAATGCATCTTTATGGGCTTTTACCGAGGGACCAATTTCAGCCCCAACTATTGCACACACACCATCATGAGCTAATATCACGTTTTACGATGCAACGTCATCCATCTAGCCATGGAGACTAACTAACTTTAAAACAAGGCTCAACCCAAAGGGTTAGCTCCACACCTCAAAATTTGGTTTTCGCAACATATGCATAAATTCTTTGAATTTTCAAAACTCGCCTATTTGAAAACCACGAATGCACACACGTCCATTAACTTATAAATAAAACATAAAAAGACTATCAATGTCTTTTCGTCCAACCAAACATGGTTTAAACACCTAAAATCAACTTTTCATACATTTTAAAATGGTAAAAATGCATAAAATTCCACGTAGCACCCTTTTAAGACATGCAAGTCTAGGATCTTACCTTGTTGAGTGAAAAACTCGAGGCTTGAACACCAGTGAGAAAACAAAGTCGCCTAAAATGCATTTTTTTCTGGATGAATGCGAAGCCCCTAACAAGGACAGTAAGGATCCACTATCGGATTGCCAAAAACTTAGAGGGAAGGTGGAGGTTTCGTGTAGAAGAAAGAGGACTTAGCTAGAAAGTCAAGGTCTGAAAATATCTAACAAAATATCTAGCCAAGGACTGATATTTAAAGGGCCCACGCAGACAGACTTCTCGAGCGGTCTCCCCAGCAAAGTTTTTCCAACTTTGCATCACAACTTTCGACGGTTCTGGGATCTAACCTAACATGCATTTCTAATCTTGACATGCATAAAACACATATAAACATACTTTTGTAAGAGATCAAAACAATAAACAACACGTCGAACAAACATCAAGAAATTATAATGGAACTGGGTCTCACACTCTACCCACCTTAAAGGAATTTTGTTCCTGAAATTCACTACGAGGTCAAAAAGAAAACAACTCCGTCGATTGCAATTGATCTAGTCATGATAAGAGGTCGGCCAAACTATCCCTAGGATGATATCAAACGTGGTCATGCAGGGAATGTGGAAATTAAATTCTAAACAGCGACCGACGACCTCTAACTCACAGGATCTACAAACTCATTCCAACCTTACATTCTCACCGATCGGAGTCTCTACACACAACGTCCTACACAAGGAGTCCATTTCTAACCTCAAAACAGATGTACAAACAGATGAAACAACGAAATGCGATGCTCCTGTGTTGATGAGAACACTTGCCCATGATCTGCACACTAAGAAGGTACCTTTGATCACTTGAAGGAGTAGCTGCATCATTAGGCACAATCGGTGCCTTGGAAGAACTGGGATCTGTAAGGACATACACTCGGCTCTATGTCACTCTAATCTACCTACCATAACCTAGGACCATAGGCTGTCGTACTGACTGGACTAAGGTACCCTCGTCTATCACCCTATAAGTCTATGCTGCTGGCTATTGCTACCGATAAACCTGTCGATCCTGCGCGGGCAGAACAACTAGTGCACCTACCATGCTCCGCACATTGCCTCTCTAAGGAAAATTCTTGCGAATATGCCATAGCTGACCACACCCAAAATAAACTGGTTGCTCCCTCCCCTTTGATTGAACTGGTACTAAACTTTGGGGCAGCCTCGACTGTGGACAGTCCATCACACGATGCCCTGGCTGCCTGCACCGAAAAAAAATGAGCTCCTCCTGCTTTGACCTCCCAGATGAAGCCACTGATGGTGCTAGTTCTAAAAACTACTGTCGTGATCCAGATGGATGAAAACTATGGTCAAAGAACCTCTGCCTCTTGTTGTAGAGCCCACCTGACTGACCCTCTGCCCCACCCTACTGTGCTCTGACCTCCCTAGGTCCACAAGTCTCATTCAGAGTATTCTTGATCACCGCTGCCGACTCTACCAACTCTATAAAAACACGTAGCCTCGATCCTACCACTCGCTCCCTGATCGCAGGCCTCAAACTCCTTTCAAACCTCCTCGAATGTAGCTCTTCTGTAACCACTAATTCTGGTGCAAAGCGAGATAAACTAGTAAATCTGGCTTTGTACTGCATAATACTCATACCCCCTGAGTGAGAGTATAGAACTCCACTTTGTATAAGTCCCTTGAGGAAGCGAAAAAATATTTCTCCTGCAAAACCCTCGTAAAAGCCCATGTGTCTTCTATGGTATTCTTGGCATATTTCCACCACTTATGGGCGTCACCTCTCAGCTGAAAGGTGAAAAAAGAAATCCTCAAATCTTCCTTAACTATCTGCAACATATCCAGAATTTGAGTCACAAGTTCCAACCATTCTGTAGCTATCGTGGGATCGGGATCCCCAACAAATGTAGTAGGGTCAAGACGCCAAAACTCACGTACCGCAACAGTTGCTCTCGACTCGGCACTCTCTTTCTCTCTCTCCCTAGCAGTCTCAGTTAGCTGACAGATGGAACCTACCACCTCACGTAGCAACTCTATCGCGTCTATTAGTCCTTGGGGAGCATTTGCATCCCTAGCATTAGGGATTGGTATATTTCCTTGGCCCAAACCATGGCTACTACCTCGACCATGACCACTGTCTCGTCCTCTCTACGCAGACATCACTTCTATATAAAAGCAACATAACCACATAAGCTTTTATTTATCATGTTATCACTAATATAAAACACATAATCATGCTAACACATAGCCATTCAAGATCATGCAAACTCACCACATATACCGAAGAGAATCGACAAGAGAGATATGTTAATTTGGATAACCTACTTATATTCCTTACTAGAAAACACGTCAGTAAAACGCATTTCTAACTTAGCTTTCAAGTTGGTCAATCCAGACACCTGGAGGTAAGACTAATCAATCCTAAGGTCCAACCTCCATACTCACATATACATAACATCTTCATACTCAACACACTATCATGCTCATGTTATCGAAACATTTAAACACATGCAATCAAGCACATGCAACCAACCTCACAAGGTGATGTAACGTCTCCCACGGCTCTTAGATATTTGAACTTAGCTCTGATACCATTTGTAACGACCCTAACCGTTGGCCACAAGAAAAGCCCAAGAGTCATCGCTTTGGGATATCAAGATCCACCAAAACTGCCCGTAAACAAATGGGTCAAAACCGCAACACCACAAGAAAAGATAAAATTTTTGTAAAACGAACTACCGAGGATTTATTTAATGTAAAAGTGCAGCTCAAAGAAAGAGGTCACGGTCCACAAGAACCAAGCTTTAAATACAACTAAACAAAATTTTCTAAAAATATCCTAGACCGCTCGATCGGTCAAAAGATCGCTCGAGTGGTCCTAAGAAGGACATTGAATTTTCTTAACAAAACACAAAAAATAAGATGTTTACAGAGACCGCTCAATAGACCGCTCAAGCGGTCCGTTGAGCAGTCCGTCGAGCGGTCTGGCTCCAGACCAACTTTGTAAAATGCAAAATTTTTCTTCCCAACACTTAAATATTTTTCAACATTTTTGACACCTCATAAGGCACATCACTCTAGAGGGTTCCCAAAACCCTCCCTCGAGGCATAAACATTTAAAGAAAGGATAAAACCACACAAAAGCAGGAAATAACACCCAACCTAAGGTCTCACTCTCCAGATAAGAGACATACATGCATTAAGTATATAGCCCTCATGCTTACAACACAAGGTTCCAAAACCAAAAAACATGTAAAACTTTACATGATCCAAAAAGAACAAAAAGGAAGACTAAAAGGCATTTTGCCCCTCTGGCTCCACCAGAGCAATCTGCTAATCAAACGTACCTAAAAAGGGTTTTCAAGTCGCACACCGTGAGCCGAAACCCAATAAAAAACAGACTAAATATGAAATAAAAGAAAAGTATGCTAACGGAATAATATGATTGTTTCGACTCACACGAGCCTTGAAAATAGTTTTACAATAATTTACACACAATATATGCATCTTCATGGGCTTTCACCATAGGACCACAATTCGCCCCAACTAATGCATCTTTACAGGCTTTCACCAAAGGATCAATATCCGCCCTTACTAATGCATCTTTATGGGCTTTCACCGAGGGACCAATATTCGCCCCAACTAATGCACGCACATCATCATAAGCAAATATCACGTTTTATGATGTAACGTGATCCATCTAGCCATGGAGACCAACTAGTTTTAAAATAAGGTTCAACACCAAAGATTAGCTTCACACCTCAAAATTGAGTTTTCACAATATATGCATAAATCCTTTCGATTTTCAAAACTCGCATTTTTGAAAACCACGAACGAACACACATCCATCAACTTAGAAATAAATCATAAAAAGCCTATCAAAGTCTTTTCATCCAACCAAGTATGGTTTAAACACCTAAAATCAACTTTTCATACATTTTAAAACGGTAAAAACGCATAAAATTCCACGTAGCACCCTTTTAAGACATGAGGGTCTAGGATCCTACCTTGTTGAGTTAAAAACTCGAGGCTTAAACACCAACGAGAAAACAAAGTCGCCCAAAATGTGTTTTCATTTGGATGAACGCGAAGCCCCCGGCACAGATAATAAGGATCCGCTATCGAATCGCCAAAAACTAAGCTCGGGCCCACCAAAAACTTAGAGAGAAGGTGGTGGTTTTGTGTAGAAGGAAGTAGACTTAGCTAGCAAGTTAAGGTCTCAAAATATCTAACAAAATAGCTAGCCAAGGGCTGATATTTAAAGGGACCACGCAGACAGACCGCTCGAGCGGTCTCCCCAGCAAAGTTTTCCCAACTTTACACCACAACCTTCGACGGTTCTGAGATCTAACCTAACATGAATTTCTAAGCTCGATATGCATAAAACACATATAAACATGCTTTTGTAAGAGAACAAAATAATAAACAACACATCGAACAAACATCAAGAAATTAAAACGGAACTGGGTCTCACACTCTACCGCCCTTAAAGGAATTTTGTCCCCGAAATTCACTATGAGGTCAAAAAGAAAATAACTCCGTCGATCGCAATTGATTTAGGCATGATAAGAGGTCGACTAAACTATCCATAGAATGATATCAAATGTGGTCATGTGGAGAATGAGGAAATCAAATTCTAAACAGCGGCCGGCGACCTCTAACTCACAAGATCTATAAACTCGTCCCAACCCTACATTCTCATCGACCGGGGTCTCAACACACAATGTCCTACACAAGGAGTCCATCACTAACGCCAAAGTAGATGTATAAATAGATGAAACAATAGAATGCGATGCTCTTGTGTTGATGAGAACATTGGCCTATGATCTGCACACTAAGAAGGTACCTTTGATTAGTTGAAGGAGTAGCTGCATCATCAAGCACAATCGGTGCCTTGTAAGAACTGGGATCTGTAAAGGCATACACTTGGCCCTGTGTCACACTAGTCTGCCTACCATAACCTGGGACCATAGGCTATCGTATTGACTGGACTAAGGTACCCCGGTCTGTCACCCTAAAAGTCTGCACTACTGGATGCTGCTGCTGATAAACATGTCGATCCAGTGCGGGCAGAACATCTGGTGCACCTGTCGTGCTAGGCACATTGCCTCCCTGATGACAGTTCCTGCGAATGTGCCCTGGCTGGCCACACCAAAAACAAATTGGTGGCTCCCTCCCCTACGACTGAACTGGTACTAAACTTTGGGATAGCCTCGGTTGTGGGCAAGCCATCATGCGATGCCCTGACTGCCTGCACTGAAAACAAACGAGCTTCTCATGCTCTAACCTCCCAGATGAAGCCACTGATGGTGTTGGTGCTAAAAACTACTGTTGTGATCCAGATGGATAAAAACTAGGGCCAAAGAACCTCTGCCTCTTGTTGGAGTGCTCACCTGACTAAGCCTCTGCCCCACCCTACTGTACTTTGACCTCCCTAGGTCCATGAGTCTCATTTAGAGTATTCTCAATCACCATTATCAACTCTACCTATTGGAGACAATACTGCCAAGATAATAGTTTTTGTAAAATGATTTTCGATAGAAATTAACTGGACGGGCAAACACCGAAATGGGCTCCAGATAAAAATTTTAATGTCGAACGATCAAAAGAAAACCCGTGCAACCAAAGTTAATTTAGATGAATACCTTTTGTCGATCTAATCTTCAACTACGACTTGATTTCGAGTTGAAGCTCCAGTCAGATCTTTTACTGTATTCCCTTACGCGATCCTCGAACGTAGTGTGGGCTACAATCCTCCGAGAACTCGTACCGGTAGAACCCCGATATATTTAAGTCTTGAGAGACAAAAATAATATCATAATAATGATGATATATGATCTATCAATCTTAAACTGGTTCAGCCTACTCGCGTATATATAGGGCTACAGTAGGGACCTGGGGGGTAATTATGAGTTAGACTTCCAGTGGAACACAGACACCTACTAGATGTTTCTACAATTATGAAAATACATGCAGCAGTTTCTGTAATTTTTATAAAATACTGAATTACAGTTCACACTACTAAAGAACTATAATTGCACTCTAACCCATAATCTCAAGACTTTTTTGCATTGAGCTCCTGTTATTAAATGCTTACCATTTCTCCACACATTAAGATTTTTGATACCCGCTAATTAAATTTAATTACTGATAATTTAATTTAATCGGCATCTTGATATTCCTTAAGCCCTTCCGCTTAACTAATTTGACCGCCGGATAATTAAATCCACCTGTAGGGTTTAGCCCGGTCAAAACTTATAATCATCCTTAAGGGGGTATTGTTAATTCCGATCATTAGAACGTAGATTCCGCCAATAATTAATATTTGCCATATAAATAATATTGTTATCCAACTCACCTGGGATATAGACCCATATAAGACCGCACCCTCTAATGAATCAAAACAATGAATATTAAATATATGCAAATCAATAATTATTTCAGGATTAAGAGGATAAGCACTATTCATAATAACTTTAGGGTGTGAATTAATTTATATAGTCAGTACAAAATTAATTATCTCAAATGTCCCGTTCAATACGCACAAAGTGTACTAGCACAGAGAGTCGAAACAATAGACGATGCTATTATATGTTCCCTATAACCAAGACAGGCCTACTAAAACTCTGTGCTACAGTTGTACTGATGGTATATCCAATTCCATCTAAACTGTGAACATAAAATTTATATTCTGTAAGAACCTAAAATCCGATCTTCTGCGTACAAGCCGTACTCTACACACTAGATTAAATATTATACAGAATATTGGACATCCATGCATATCGAAGAAATGATACACATACATTACTCATAAAGATTCTCATAAAATAAAAAATTAATTTTATTCAAAAATAAAATTAAACACTAAAAATATGATTTTTAGTATACCAACTCTAACAATCTCCCACTTATACTCAAAACCATGCTGTCATACATCTGACTCCCATGCCCTTTACATGACTATCAAAAGTCTTAGTCGATAAGCTCTTTGTAAAAGATCTGCAAGGTTGTCTCCTGATGGAAGCACTATGTCTGACTGAAAATTTGAGTTTGTGTACCCCAAAGGTACTAGACTGTTTGCTTGGCAAACCAACATTTAATCCTTAGTCCTTTTTAGGTACTTGATCATCTTCTTTATTGTAGTCCAATACACTTGTCCTGGATTAGACTGATATCTGCTAACCATGCCAACAACAAAGCAGATGTCGGATCTAGTGCAAACCATAGCATACATGAGGCTTCCTTTTGCCGAAGCATAAGGAACCGCTTTTATCCTCTCTATCTCATCAGGTGTCATAGGACACTGATTCTTGGATAGAGTGATTCCATGCCTGAAAGGGAGAAACCCTTTCTTAGAATCCTATATGCTAAAACGAGTAAGGATATCATCGATATACTTAGCTGGTGATAAGCCCAACATTCTTTGTTTTTGATCTCGCACAAGCTTGATCCCAAGGATGTGACTAGCTTCTCGCAAGTCCTTCATATTAAACTACCCAGATAACCATACTTTAACCGTAGAAAATACCGCCACATCATTTTCGATGAGCAAGATATCGTCTACATAAAGTACTAGAAAGATCATCATGTTTTCGTCACGCTTCTTGTACACACAGGACTCATTCGGACTTTGATCAAAATCATAAGACTTTATAACTTGATCAAACTAAGTGTTTCAAGACCTCGATGCATGTTTAAGTCCATAAATGGATCTCTTACGCTTGCACAACATGTGCTCCTGGCCCTTTGCAATGCATTCGTCTGGTTGTATTATATAGATACACTCGTCAAGACTTTCGTTAAGAAAAGCTGTCTTGACGTCCATATGCCAGATTTTGTAATCAAAATGTACGGCAATAGATAAGAGAATTTGGATAGACTAAAGCATGGCTACCGGCGAAAAGATTTTCTCATACTCGATCCCTTCTTTATGAGTGAACCCTTTAGCAACAAGCTTAGCTTTGAAGGTTTCAACCTTCATGCCTGCTCCTCTCTTCTTCTTGTAGATCCATTTACATCCAATGGATTTTATCCCTTCAGGTGGTTCTACAAGTTTTTAGACCTGATTGGAATACATAGATTCTCTCTCTAAATTTATAGCCCTTTGTCAAAGATCTATATTTTTGTTTTGTAGTGCTTCATTGTAGTTACATGGCTCGGTATCTAGTTCAGTCGGAATGTTGTCAAACGACTCTCCCAAGAACATATATCGATCAGGTTGATGAACAATCCTCCCACTATGATGAGGCACTATATGTGTCTGTGTACTAGCAGTAATAGATTGTGCAGAATCTGAACCCTGTGTATCAGCACCCTGTTCTTGATTTGCACCTGTCCCAATAATCCTCCCACTACGACGAGGTAATAGAATAGCAGTGACTTGTGGTTCCTCTTCCGTTCTATTGGTATTTCCTCTCAGTTCTTCCAGAATAATATTGCTTTTGGGCCTGTGATCCATAATATAATCATCTTATAAGAATCGGGCATTAGTGCTAATAATGACCTTCTGATCTTTAGGATTATAAAATTGACCACTTTTCATTTTCTTGGAATATCCCACAAAGAAACAGACATCCATCCTCGGTTCTAACTTACTCGCGTTTTCTTTCAGCACATGTGCTGGACACCCCCAAATTCAAATGTGTTTCAGACTAGGCTTACGCTCGGTCCACAATTCTATGGGAGTAAAAGGTACAGACTTAGAAGGTACCAAGTTCAGAATGTAAGCTGCTGTTTCTAAAGCGAGTCCCCAAAATGAATCTGGTAAATCTAAATAACTTATCATTGAACTTACCATTTCTATAAGAGTCCTATTCCTTCTTTCTGCTACACCATTTTGCTGTGGAGTGCTAGGTGCAGTCAATTGGGATGTAATCCCCTTTGATAACAAGTAGTCTTTAAACTCTCCAAAGAGATATTTCCCACCACGGTCGAATTGTAGTGATTTGATACTTTTACCCAGATGCTTCTCTGCCTCGGCCCTAAATTCTTTGAATTTCTCAAAGCATTCAGACTTACGGTGCATCAGGTAAATGTATCCATACCTTGAGTAGTCATTAATGAAACTGATAAAGTACTCAAAACCACCTCTAACCCAGATTGTTATAGGACCACACACATCAAAATGAACCAGCTCAAACGGTTCTTTATCTCTATAGCCTTTGGCCAAAAATGGCCTCTTGGTCATCTTACCGTCTAAGCAAGATTCATATACTGGAATACCTCCACTTCCAATGAACTCAAAGGTCCATCTGCTACCAGTCTGTTTATTCTTTTTAGATTAATATGATCTAAGCGTAAGTGCCAAATAAACGTTTGGTTCAATAAAGAAGAAAACATTCTCTTATATGGTAATATAGATGTATTATTTGTTTCAGCCAGTTGCAGTGTAGGAGAAATTGGAGTAATAATATAAAAATTATCCACCAATATATCAGAAGAGATAACCCGTTTATTATTCTTAATAACCATAGAGTTATTAAAATAAACCAAATATCTATCTTTAGCCAATCCAAAAATAGAAACTAAGTTCTTTCTAATGGCAGGTACATAAAGACAATATCTCAATATTAAAACTCAATCTCTACCAAAACTGAGAGTGACATTTCCTACTGTAATTGTTGTTACCTTTGTATTATTACCCATATGCAGGTAAATCTCCCAATCTCTAAATTATCGAGTTTCTTAAAACCCTGCAATGAATTGCAGACATGATTAGTAGCTCCTGTATCTACACACCAGGTACTGGTAGATAACACCGCTAAACATGTTTTTACAATCAGTGAATAGAAATTAACCTGTTTGTTGTAGCCTTTGAGAAATACTGGACATAGCTTTTTCCAGTGCCGGGTCTGGTTGCAGTAAAAATATCTGCCTTTCGGCTTTTTCACACCAGTCCTGGCCCACTAACTACCCTGAAAATCGTGTCTCCTTGTTTTTGAACCTTTTTTTTTCATGCCTTTTGGCCCAAAGAAAGAACTTTTTTAGAAACAAACATATTTTCTAGTATTGAAAGAATACCATTTGTAGTTAAAGCTATATCCAAGTTACATTTTCAGTTAACAAAATTTGGTCCCGTTAGTTTGTTTTCTTTGAGTATTAAAGCGAGTGGGTTGAAATCCATTTTAATCATGAGAATCACATAAATAAAAAATCATTAATTATGATGAGCAAAACTTTGAATTGATTTTAATTTGGTTCCCTCTACAATTTTAAAATTAATTCACCAGCAGTCTGGTAACCTGTGAATATCATGCCACGTTGGGTGGACGTCTACTATCCATCATAAGACCAGACATGCCAATTCCTTTTAATTTTACTATCTAAGCAAATTACCATGTAAAGTAAAAATTAAAGAGCTGACATAGTTTCGATACAGTATATAATAGCAGTGACTCAGTTGGAGAGGATACTATTATATACAGTTAAGTGTTAACCTTCACCTTCAGTTGGAGAAGTGATCGACACTAACAATTATTCAGAATTATCCCTAAAGAAGGTTTGTACTGCCGCTACTGTAATTAATCTGTCCGTTGGGGAGGAAGGCCTTACTGCTGATACGTAGGGTTTAATTGTATCGCCTACAAACTGGTGATGGAGACCGCGGAATTTATTTGTGACTAAAGTTCCTCTCCCACTTAGATTTTTAAAACATTTTTGAGGGTTATAAAATTTCGTTTAATTAAATAAATTTATTAATTTTGAAAGTCACACGATCTGAAAGAATCAAACAACTTTTCGTATACATGATTCTAAAAATTTTGATTTATCAAACTATCTTTCGAAAGTTACACGATCTGAAAAAATCAAACATCTTTCCGTGTATACGATTCCAAAGATTCTGATTTATCAAACTATCTTTTCATATTTAAATGCGTAACAAATAAAATTTAATAAATACACAATTTTTTCTCCAGCTTTTCAGCTAAGGTAGTGATTAAAGG
>JAOTRH010098392.1:0-16081 GCA_034768845.1 Heliamphora exappendiculata
TGAAAGTTTAATAAAGATGTATTTTCTGGATCCCCGAGCATGTATTTTATGTCGGCGTTGGAAATTCTCCCAACACAGAGCCACTTAGATGGGTAGCTCGACTAACTCAATATTAAGAGAAATGATAAAAGAAAATCAATATGAAACTTCTCAAGATGAGTATGACATCTAAGCTTCTTGGAACAAGTAACCAAATAGCTCAGTGCGCCTGAGCTAATTAGGTGCACCCGAACTACTCAGGCACGATTAGCCTATTTTGGTACATTTTACCTGCTCTGGTACGGTCGACTCACTTGGCGACCGAGCCACTCGGCTCCCCTTGCTCGAGCATATCCTACAATTTTGATGTCAAAAACAAAGTTTTTGGTGTAATTTTTTTCAACTAAATCCAAACTTAAGAGCTCATAAAGCCAAAATGGCATCGCTGTAATCATTTAGATAACCAACATTATTAACTTTTTTTTCTCTTATTTAATTTCCCTTTGACAAATTTAAAATTCAAACACGCGCTAACAATGAGGAGCTAGGCTAGCACTAAATTAGGAAGGCAAATTTTGAATCTAAGATCTCCACTTTCTTTGGCAAAATTACAAGAATGTCATCCATTTGTGAGTGTTTGAAAGCAGCATGAACACACTTCCAATAAGATTTTTTTAGGTCACTTTCAAAAATCTACTCAAGAATACAATTTTTAGGGCCATAATGATCAAGATCATGAAGACAGTCAGACATAGTGAAAGAAGCATATGGCCTTTTCCTTTCTTTAGTGAAATATGGCATGTGCTTTTGATGAGATAGGATCATATATTCCCTGTTGCGCCATGAGATTTGGTTGGCTTGACGCTGCTCGCTTTCGGTGGGAATAGTGCTAAACTCTGGCTCAACTTTAGGCGCAGAACTAGTAGGACGTCGAAAGGGAACACGACATCTCGTGAGCTTGAATTATGTGCAATCTTATAATACACCATATATGTTATATATATTTAGTTAAATTTATATTATTGATACTCTCACAATCTATGAATATATAAAACTTTTTTATAATGAGTTGTGTCTAAAATTCAAATCATTTAAAATTATTTTCTCGATGGTTCTACGTATGTATGTGTATGTGTATACATATTAACGTGATCTATTTTTATTATCTCTGTTAAATTCTTTACTTTAAAATAATGATTCTACCCCGAATAATATATGACAATTAAATAAATAAATCTACTCATCAAATAGAAACACATGAATATTTTATTTTTTAAATTTAAGAAAAAAATATATTAAATCCAAAAAATATCACAAAATAATAGTTTGCTACAAAATAAAATACAAATGCTAATTGGATTTTAAATTACTCTTTAGTGAGAGCTGTGAGAACTAAGAGAAAATCGTTTTATTACATAATATTACGCATTAAAAAATTATAAAAAAATACCCGTAAAAACTAATAAAAACTTTATCGGTTGGTAATTTCTTTTTATTTTTGCCCCCAGCCTAAGTTTTAGTTCCGCCTCTGCTCGCTGCGATCTAGTAGATTTTCCCTCCAATTTCGGGTCTCTAGCGGATTAAAGTGTCTGTGGTCAAATTTAGAACAGATCCTACCTTCTGTCACCCTTTTCAATTTTTTTAATCTACCAAAAAATTTTTTTTTTTTAAAAGATCATATATATAGAAGCTTGTGTAGATACATTATTAATTCTATCCAACAACTTCAAGCAGGTTTCACTTTGAGATTGGAATATGCCTGTGAGATCACATGGTCATGGCACCACATTGTCCAGTGGAGTCTGAAGTCACAGACTCACAGGCCTAAGGTTTTGTTTGGGATTGGGAGAGTGAAAAATACATTAATTTCTCTTTATTCTATGTTTTGATCTTGGAAATTTGTGCAAGAAAATGATAATGAAAGAAAAACAGATATGGAAAGAAAATTTAGTGGAAGAAGCTATTTTTTTTTTCCTTTTTATTTGGATGGATAGACAAGTGAGAAGAAAAAGATTAACTCAGTTTTTGGCTGTTGCCCTTAATAAAAGAAATAATATTTTGTTAGAACTTTCATTTGTCTTTGCATTGAGGAAATCCAACATGGCAATATTGCATTGACAAGTCCTAAATCCAAACATGACACTATTTGTCCACCGTCAAATTTTATTTGTCCACTGTCAAATTTTATGCTTATACTTAACTCTTTAGGGCATGTTTGGAAGGTGTGATGAAAAGTACTGTCCAGTTGTGCCTTGAAGCCAGGTGGCTGACCCAACGTATGAACATAATTGAAGCAAGAACTGTTAAAAACTGTCATCAGCAAGAATCACTGCATTTTAGGCAGGGCCATAATTGTTTGGGGACCATTTTCTCAGTCATCCAAACAGTCCCTTATTTTTACTCTACATAATAATCACAATGGTTCCTTTTTCTAGTTGGATTTTGGAACCAAACACAGTTGGGGGAACCATTCTTTCTTACAAAGATAGTGAATGGGCGGCCTAAACTAATTAATCAAATTAAACTACTTGCCAACATAAACGGATCTAAGGGGCTGCCGCCATCCTATGTTTCAAAAAAAATTATATTTAAAATAGTATTAATTTAAAATATTTTAATATTATATAAATTCCTATTTAAGATTCTTTTAAAAATTTAATATTTACTCTCTAAATAATTATTCATTTTTTAAATTAAATTCCTACCTCTATCCCTACTTACTATACACAACAAGCAAGAGAAAATAAAAGGACAAACTCTCAGTTTGACCAAATTAAGGAAATATGCCAAATGTGAATTGATCCTTCACGTAAATATAACCTCATTTATTAGTGAGCCAACTTAAAGTAAACTTTTTTATTTACAATAACTTTAAGCTAGGAAGGGCAAAAATATACTAAAACACTGTTTGAGATTAATAATAAAGTTGACTTTTTTAAAAAAATCCAACTTTTAAGTGATCTGTTTGGAACAATAAGTTTACACAGTTTTCAAAGCAATTTAAAAAAAGTTAAATCTTTTTTTTTTTCTTCTAATATCTACTTTTTAAAATTATTCCAAGCACTCACTTTTTTTATTATTTTTTTTTCAAAAAACTAAATTTTTTAAAAATCAAGCTTAAAAGCTATCCCAAACAGGCTAAGTTGACAAATTTTATTTGACTTAAAATTATTTTTAAGTCAAAAAAGTAATAAAACAATAAACTAAAAAAATCTATTACAGATTTTTTTTAATTTTTTATATAATTTTGTACTCAGTTGATCTTATGCGATAGATCTGGACAAGAGGTTTTGAAAATATAATTTTTATAAAAAAAAATTAAATATGTATATTAAAGGTTATAAAATTTTTAAAACTATATAAAGTATTTTTTATTAATAAAAATTAGGTTAAAAGTTTAAAAGTCAATAAACAAAAGGAAAAATTAAAGATTAGTCATTTTTTTATACCTTATAAAAGATTTAGTCCTACAACTTTTATTTCAAGAAATTTAGTCCTATCAAATTTAAAATAATTATATTATGTCTAATTTGTTCTTATTTAAGAATTAATCTTTTTCGTTTTGAACAAGCAGAGAAATTCAAGTAATACATTTAGCATGCTATCATAACTGTTGGAAATAAAAAGTGATATATTTTTATTTAACTAATATGTTGATTTTATGAACTGATAAATATATCACTTATCGCATGGGACTAAAATTGTGATAAAAATTACTACAAAATTAAAACTCTATTATCAGTTGATAATAAAATTTATACTAAAATTACTCTAAACAAAAAAAATAAAAACCTTATTTTAGCAAACGAAGTGAACATATTTTTTTTAGATTTTACATCAATGGATTTTAAGTCGAAAACATTAATCCAACTTTAAGCCAAAATCAAATAATGCATATATATATATATACATATAAACAAAGGATTAGAGATCATGTGATCCATTGGATTACATGATCACATGATCATGTAATCATGTAATTTTAATAATGGTTGGACCCAGGTCATCTCATCCGCATGTTTAACATGTGACGATGCCCCAGGCTTCTGCTCGGAGCTAGTTAATTAAAAATAATTGCGTGAAAATGAGTCGATGAATGATGGCTGATCTAATCCTATTTTTGATTTCTTTCCTCTCTCTCAATTAATACGTGTTCTCGCATTTTCTTTTGGCCAAGTATAAAATTAATTTTGAAAAAAAATTCAAACTCAAGACGTTCGAGTCTATACTAACCAATAAAATAATTACAAAATTAATATGTACATAAAGAAAATACATTTTATTTTATAAAATAAGACGCTTTAAATTTAAATAGTCAATTATAAATAAAAATGGGTCATTTTATAAAACGAAACTCTTTTTATTCATATATATATATATATATATATATGTATGAACTATAATCAAATTTAATTTTTATATGAATTATTTTTATTTACGCATAACTTACAAGATATACAATTTAAATTATGGCTCTATCCACTTCAAGCACAAAACATAATAAACGTCCTATTTGGGCGAAATTATGATAATTTTGTTTTTTTTTATCTTTTTTTATCTTTTAATTAGAATATTTTATTTTTATAGATAAAAATGACCAAAAAAGTATAAAAAAATTATCAAAAAAATTATAAAAAAAACACTAAGACGAAAATAATCAACATATAATTTAGTTTATTAGTTTATTTTGAACTATTTTTCTCTTTGCTGAATAATTTATTATATTTTTGTCAAAAAAAAATTTCTCCCATTTGATTCGATCAAATAAGAAAAAAACTGTAATAGTTTAATTAAATATAAAATAAATATAAAATAAAATAAAACAAGCAAATAAGTAATTATTTTAAAAAAGAAAAAGTTATTAGGTACTTCCAAAGACCCTGTTTGGAATAATTGGAATAATTGCTTATTTACTTATTTGATTTTATTTATTTTTATTTTATTGAGTTTTTTTATTTTTTAATCAAACTATTATATTTTTTAATTTCTCTCATCAAGACGAGTTGAAAAAGTAATATAAAAAAACTCAAAAAAGACAAAAATATGTTAAAATAAGCCAATAAATCAAATCTTATGTCGCTTATTTTTATTTTTAGTTGACTTTTTTTATCTTATGATCAAAAAAAATTTACTTTTTTAGGTTTATCTCATTAAGACGATTTGAAAAAATTAAAAAAATTAATTAAAAAATTAAAAAAATAATACAAAATTCGTCATATTTAGCCCAAATAATTAATACTTGCAATAAACAAATAATCGCAATTCACACTAGGTCACATTTTATCTCCTAATTTATTATACAATATAGTTACTCAACAAAAATAAATAATAATTATATATTTACTATAAAATTTGTGATTATAATATTAAACAAAAATATGACATAAAATTAGGATGATATTTCAGTAGCAAGGAATAATTACTCCTTAACCAGAGATGGATGTAAAAGAAAGAAAGTAGGAAGGGGGGATTGATCCCTACAACCCCACTACACGCCAGTGGGTAAAAAAAAAAAAAAGTAGTGCATTTATTCGCACATGCAAGGTTTCTGAAACGTGTTTCAGTTGTTTTCCTGGAATTCTGTGCTCCAAGAAAATCGTATTCGCATTAAAATCTTAGCAACCAAACACTATCAGCGCTGAGTGCTCCTCCTCCTCCAGTCCTCATCAAACCAATACATTATTAGGGCCTACTCTAGTTCTTTGATTTTATGATTAAAAATGTAAAAAAAAAAATTTAATGCGGTTTGTTTAGTAAAAAAATTTAAAAAATCAAATTAAAATATTAATTCTTAAAATATATTTTATTCAAATTTTTACTATTTTTAAAATTAATAAAAAAATTTATTTATAATTTATTTACTATCATTATTAATTATATATAATTATTAATATTAAATATATAGAAGACGAAATATAAAAAAATAAAATTATCTAATTTGAACAATAAATAGAGAAATTAAATTTTTACCTAAATAACTACTTTTAAAAAAAATAAATTAAAAATTAAATTATTAAACAAGTTAGTTTAAACTAAATTTAACCATCTAACTCAAAAGGGAAAAAATACCCTTTAAAGTTGTAAATTATTATTATTATTATTATTATTATTTCGAGCACCAAGTACCCTAAGGAAAAAGAGAAAGAGAGAAAGAGAGCAATAAATTAATATTATTGTATGGAAAGGGCCCCTGATACGATGTGCAGTAGGTGGCAGTTTCACAAAACAGGTACATCAAGGAATTGGGGTCATGACCCAGTCACAGCTGGCTGCAAGTTCAAAATTATTTTAATTATAATTTTAAATTTTAATTAAAATCATTTATTATGTTAAGTTCATCGAATAATTAATTTATGTAAAAAATTATGTTAATCAAATATTGTTAGCCTTATAATGTGAATTCATTTATTTGACAATTTATTCTCTAAATATTATAAACTAAATAATTTTTTCAAAATCAATGTACTTTGATCAAATAAATAATGGTCGTCGATCACCTTTTTTTTTATATAAAAATTATTTATTAAAAAAATTTAACATAATAAACTATTTCAATTAAATTTTAAAATCTGAAGTAAAACAATTTTCACTTCACAACCCAGTCTAATGGGACTGGCTAACAGCATAGACCACAATTTCGGACATTAAGGTCTTGTTACAATCATTGCTTTAATTTATATTTTTTTTTATTTTTTTTATTTTTTTAAAAATTATTTGTTAAATTGTTGTAAGTTTTTGAAACTAATTCATAAAACGCTTTAACTACATTTTAATTAGGCCCTTCACAGTGCAGGGTGGGATTGATCTTTCCATAGTTTAGTTAAAATATATGTAAATTGGTTTAAATATTTTGAGATATTAAAAAATAATTATTTTATATTTTGTGCTAGCAACTTAATTAAAGTAGCTTTTTAATTAAGTGTGTTTTATTAGTTTAAAATCTAAAAATTCAATAAACCCAACTTAAAATCAAATTGTCAGATTAAATCAATATTGCATGTTTGGTATAAATTTTGAAATTTTTTTTTTTGGTTGAAAATTCGTACATTTTTAGATGGTTCGACGAAAAAAAAATAAAACTAAGAAAAAAAAAGTACAAAATTAGTTTAAAATAAAAATAATTAATATAAATTTTAATTTATTGGCTTCTGTTGTGGCTTCTTTTTTATTCTTTCTAATTCTTTTTTTATTTTGGTCAAATATTTTTACTTTTAAAGATATATAATAATTTAATAAAATAATAAAATAATTATTAAAAATACACAAAAATAAATAAATAAGCTAATATACCAAACGGGACCTTGGATGGTACATGATTTTTTAGGGGTACCTTATGTCCTTGCTAGCAGGCATGCACTTTGGTACATCTTTTGGTCATTTTTCCTGGTATTGCACTCATTTCCTTTTTCACAGGGGCACAATTATATTACTTGTCAGTCAAGTTATTTTTCTTTTTTTTTCTGTAATATTGGTTATTGATATTGTAATTTTCTCATCCATTATTTATTTTCTTAGCATAAAAAATTTAGTAAATATGTTGGTAATTTCTCGAGCTCAATTACATGCAATGTAAGCCTGCCTTTGGTCAGAAGAAAAAAAAAACTTAAGCATTTTATGGAGCTTTTTTTTAAAAAAATAGTTAAAATGTGTTACTTTTTTAATTTTTCTTGACGAGAGAAATTTAAAAAATATGTCCGTTATGAAAAAAAATTTAAAAAATTCACTAAAAATGAAAAAAAATCACAAAAACCCATTAACTAGTTTTTTTGTCTTATTTGAATTTTTAAATTTTTAGTGAAATTTTTTTAACTTTTCTAATTCCTTATGAAGAGAGAAATATAAAATTATACTTATTTAAATTAATAATTAAAAAAATTACTAAACATGAAAGAAATATATATTTAAAAAATTAGACTAAACTTACAAAGAGGAAAGGAAACTTAGGCTTTGTTTGGTTTTGCTTTTTTCGTGGCTTTTTTTGTCTTTTATGAATTGTTTTAATTTTTTGAACTAATTTATTTACTTTCTCAATTTATTCTGATAAAAAAAACTAAAAATATAGCCATTTTGAAAAAAAAATTTAAAAAAATTACTGAAGACGAAAAAAATTACATAAAAGCCTTAAAGTGGCCTTTTCCGTCATATATAAACTTTTTAAAAAAATAATTTTTTTTACTTTTTTGATTTTTTGTAACAAAAAAAATATAAAAAGTATTATTATTTGAACTAATATAAAAAATTTTCACTAAAAGATAAGTCATATAAAAAAAACTATCTCACAACATGCCTTAAATCAATGTCTCCATTAACTGGCTTTTTTTTATCTTATTTAAATTTTTAGATTTTTAGTCAAAAATTTTAAATCCTCGTGATGAGAGGAATATGAATATTTAGGTTAATATTAAAAAAATATATATTAAAAAAATTAGACTGAACGTTACAAAAGAAAGGAAACTTAGCATCAATGTGACAATGTCTCTATTTACCAAATAAGGCCTATGAAGCTTGAAGTTCAAACTTGAGAGCCATATGGGCCTTTTAGTGAACTAGGGCTCTAGCCAGCTATATGGTTGGGCCAGCTGAGATTGACCATTGAACTACAAAGCTGTACATTTTCACATTATTTACCAAGTTACCAACCAAAGAGGTGAATTTATGAACAATGCTAACTCCTCCCTTCCCATACCCAAAAACAAATAATAATAGTAATAATAATAATAATAATAAGTACGAGTTGAAAGTAGATGAGACTTCCAAGTACGTACATATATATGTATGCTCAATTTATCGTAAGAGAAGTTGGAGAATAGTAAATTAAATGTCAAATTAGGATTTCATGGTTATATTTAGAAAGAGAGAGAGAGAGAGAGAGAGAGAGAGAGAGAGAGAGAGGACTATATGAGAGATTGAGAGAGAGAGAAAAAAGAGTATATATATATATAAACACACATGCAATGCTTAGCTTATCAAAAGAGATAAGTTGGATTAAAGTAAATTAAATGTCAAATGAAGATTTTAAGGTTTTACATCCAAAGAGTAGAAGGTTTGTGAAAAAGAGGACAAAGATATAAGATTTCTAGAGTAAATTATACTAACTGTCTATGAGATTTGTAACTACTACACAAATCTCTATAGTTTAGAAAATTAAAATTTCCTCTCTAAATTATTTTGCATATATGAATTACAGCTAGTATTTTTACGTAATACATAGAGAAATTGTAGGAATTTAACATGAATAATATTTTGGTATTTTTTATTGTTAACATTAACTCCAACTAACCGTTAACTAACGAAATTGATAAATCTCGAAACTTCAGGGAGGATATCGTAATTTCCCAAACCGCAACGGTACTCATGCACGAGTTACAAAACTCGAAAGAGATCGGTATATTTTACCCAAATTTTTAAAATTAAAAATTTGGTTGACACTAACTGTTACTGTTATAATTTAAAGTGTGGAAGAGAAATATGGAGATGAAAGGGTGAGAAAGAAAGAAGCTAGCAAGTGGAGTGTAGAAATATACTAGGATGGGATTCCAAGTTTCTTTCATGGGCCAAGCAATAGCATCTTCTGCAACTTTAGTACCAGTTATGGTCAACTTTCACTAATGGAGTCGAAATGGGCAGCTCAGCCAGCAGACTCTTTAACCTTTTTCATGATCTCTCAAAACAATATTATTAAATTGTCACCATGTGAGGTGTGGTATTTGTGGTTCTGATTTGATTGTGATGATATAATTTGGAGTATGTATGGGCCAATCTACCCAAGGTCCTTTTAGTCCAACTCAAAAAAAAATTGAAATTGAATCCCACTTGCATAAATTATAGGTAATTAGGGAAAGAAATATTTGGGGGGAATTTTTTAAATTGGATCTTGGCTTCTTCTCTTGTGATTGCTGGGGCAACAGCATCTACCGTTGGCCTATATATCTGGGACTCACTTTGAGCCTGATTTTAATGATTTAAATTATTTATTTTGTAAATCTCAATATATAGATCATACACCAAAAGAAAAAAAAAATTGATCAAATATTATGAATTATCTTAATAAAATTTAATTTAATTTTTAAAAATTGGTAAATAGATCTTTGCTGTTTATTCTTTTTAAAATAGCGTGATCTGTTCAAACACTTAATAATATCCAATTAAATTTTTTTTTCATAAATAATTTATATATTAAAATTTAAACAATAAACAATTTAAATTAAGAAAATAAAGCCAAGGTGGGTCTCACCAAAGGCAACAACAGTGGGACTGAGGCAACAGCAGTGATAGTGGTCCTTTTTAATTAGAAGCATTGTCACTGATGAGAATAAATGCATTTGACTCACTGTATGATTCAGAGATCACTATATTTCTGGTTGAGTAACTTAAAATTGCTGAAAAGACATGTTGAGGTACAGATTCCCCTAAATGAAAAACCAGAGTCTTTCTCTTTTATTTTTTTTATTTTTTTATTTTTTATTTTTTATGTTATGGAGAAAGCTACCAAACAAATTGCATGAGAGAAGGACAATGATGATCCTTAGGCAGGTGGCTTGGATGGAAGGAACCATTTATTATGGGACAATCTTCCAACTATGGATAGGCCTTATTTGTACAGACAAATATACAAATAAGTAGATACATACGTATAAACTAAGGCTATGTTTATTTTAATACAAAATATTTTTTGGATATAATATTTTACTTATTTAATTATTTGGTTTAATAACAAAATAAAGTAAATTATTTTTTAATAAAATATTTTATATTAAAACATTAAAATTATTATACATAAAAAATAAAATAAGTCATTTTTAGTATCGACTGAGAAAGTAATATTAGTAATGGTATAAATGGTGGCAACGGTAATTGGGGTGGTGGTGGTGAGTAGTAGCGGTGACAATAGTGTGAGTAATAGCGATTATAGTAGTGGTGATGGTGATAGTATGATTAGAAATGAAAATAATGACAATAAAGTGGTGATGGGGTGAGGTGGTAGTAGTGGTGGCAGGAGTGGTAATGTCAATGACGGTAGTAGGGTGATGACTGTGGTTATGTTGGTTGTAGTGACTGAGGCAGCGATGATGGTGTAATTATGCTAGAATTTGTGATGAAAATGCTGGTGGTGTTGGTGGTGCAACATCAGTAATAGTGGCAACAGTGATTATAGTAGCAATAATAATGATAACAATGATTGTGGTGATAGTAATAACGGTGCAAGTGATAATAGTGGTGGTTGGATCGCGGTGATAGTAGTGGTGGTTGGATCGCGGTGATAGTAGTGGTTCGATAGTAATAACAATGGCGTTAATTATGATTATAGTGAAGTATGGTATTTGTGATGACATGAATGATGTTAAGAAGGTGATGACCGTTGTAGTGGTGGTAGTAGGGATAATAGTGGTGAAAATAAACTGTACTAAAATAATAATATATTTAATTTTAAAAAATTATATTTTAGAAAAAACTATATTTTGAGTACAAACCAAACATCAAAAATAAAAAAATAATTTTTATAAAATTATTTGCCATGAAAATATTTATTTATTATAAAATATTTTACGTACCTAAATCAAATCAAATCGCAACCTTACACAATTTACCTGATAAGGTTGTACATAACTCAAGGTGAGCTGAGATTTTCAATTTTCATTTCTCAATTCTGATCAATTGTTAAAAAATTTTATTTTTGGTCCAGATTTTCCGGGGGGAATTAAAAAAAAAGATAAATTGCACTCACATTTCTTGTATTTAAGAATAATAACATTGATACTCTTTCTATTCTCTAAAATATTACTATACTTTTTACATTTTTATTTTAATAACACTCACATACAAAAGTTATCTTCCAATAATTTTTGGACAGAAACACTGTTGAAACAGTGTTTTAAATTTTTTTAGTTTTTTTATTTAATTACATAATTTTATTTAAAAATTTTAAATTAAAAATTAAAAAATTACTAAATGCAAATATAAATAACATAAAATTTAATTTATTAATTTATTTTTATTTTTAAGTTTTTAATTTTGATAAGTTTTTTATCAAAATTAAAATTTTAAAAATAAAAATAAATTAATAAATTAATTTTTATGTTTTTATGTTACTTATTTTTGTATTTAGTAATTTTTTATTTTTTATTTTTTAATTAAAAATTTTTAAATAAAATTTTATAATTAAACAAAAAAAAACTAAAAAAATTAAAAACACTATTTCAACACTGTTTCAACAGTTTTTCCGTTCAAAAATTAACGAATGTTAAAGTTAACTTTTGGAACTAAATGTTACAAAAATGAAAATGTAATGAAGTGCAATAATATTTCAAAAAAAAGAATGAGTATCAGTGTTATTATCCTTAAATATAAGGAATGTAGGTATAATTTACGCTTAAAAATGTATTGGTTCTTCGCCCTCTTTGGTATTTCTAAAAAGATTGGCTTTTTAAAAAATAATAATATTTTTTTAACTAAAGTATTTGATATCTTTAAAAAAACCTATTACCAAATCAAACTAAGTTTTTGTCCCAATTAATTGAGATCAACTACATTAATTTTTTACGTTATTCTATTATGTTAAGAGTTATATTTTTAGTTAGTTTCAATAAATTCAAATCTTTTTTTAATACATTATCTCGTGTTAGTTTAGGAATACCTTTACTCCTAGTATTTATATTATCCGTGATAAACTCGATTTTTTTACTACTACATCCACTAGTTTGCATTGTATATATGTGTTTAAATCATTTTAATCTAATTTTTAAAAAAGATTAATCCTTACCATTTCACGAATTGTTTCATTTATAATTTTAACTTCGTCAGTATAGTGCTTAAAATCTTATCTTTTATACAGTCGATTCAAAGTTCGAAGAAATGAGGAGCATTATGCACTAGTAACTGACAATCAGTACGCAAAAAAAGTATCACATCTCTAGGAACATAAATCTATAAATAAAAAACTTACTAATTTTGTTATTTGTATTTTTAAGAAAAAATTGTTTCCGAACACTCATCTTTTTTGAGTAAAATAACTACAAATACTTTCAATAGAAAAGTTAATATTATTCCTAAATACAAAAAAAAAAAACATGTTAAAATTCCAAACTCTACCGTTTAAAAATATAAAGTAATGGCATAGTAGACATTCTAATAAATGTAAAAAATAATTATCCTAAACAAATTATTTCAAACAATCTAATTTTTTGTCTTTTTAAAAAAAAAACTAATCTCTTAAGAATTAAGGTTTTTAACATGCCAAACAGGGACTTAGCTCGTATTGCTAGCCGACAATAAACTTTAGTTTGAATCAGGGACGGAATTAGGAGTTTATTAATTCAGGGACCAAAGTAAATAATTATTTTTGCATATCAATATAAATAATTATTTTGTCTTTATTTTTTTTAAAAACTTTGGTCTAAAATTTTTACTTTTAAATTTTTCCGTGGGAATCCAAAAGATATTAAAGTTCATACAAAAATTGAAAAAAAATATTTTTATAAATTTTTTTGACAGATACTAATAAAGTTTTTTATATTTGATTTTATACTAATATTTTTTATTTGTTGTTTAATAAATTTTCTTATAATTTATATGAGTATATTATTAATAAAAAAAAGCTGAGGGAACATGCCCCCCATTGCCGCCCACCCATGTTCCATCACTGGTTAGAATGGTGTTTTCCTTAATTACCCCCAACGATAGTTGAATTTCTAAAGAAGACATTTCATTTCTACTTGCTTTTAAAAAGTAACAGTTGTAAAAGCAGTAGAAGAACAAGGCTCTATTTGGTTTAGCTTTTTTTTAAAAAAAAAAATGCTTAAAGGCTTTTTAGAAAGACTTGTTTGTCCTTCTACTATGATTAATTGTTTTTTTTTCAAATCTTTCTACTTTTATTTTTTTACAAAAAAAAATTAAAAAAATCAAAAAACTAACAAAACAAGTTAGGCCAAACACACGCTAAGTCGTATGGAGTATCTCTTGATGATGAAAGAATTAAACTTTTTTTTTGTTAAAAAGTCAAAAAAAAAGCAAAAATTATACAAATTAGCCCAAACAAGGCCAATATGTTCAAGAGAAGGGCTTCTATTTTTTGGGTTCAAGTTTGACTTGAGAAGCTTCAATTCGCTTGGTAGATTTGTTTTCAGTTAAAGCATTTTTTGACCACCAATTAAAGGTCACATCTACCTCTACCTCTCATTTATTAATTTGAGCAATTTCTTCCCCCTTTTGGTTTCTCATTATTTGGGCAAACAATTAGTTTACTCCCAACCTTATTATTTGAACAAACAAAATCATATCTGCTGGTCCATGGGCCTGGCCATTTTATGAGATGGATAATTTTATCTATGGACCGGGCCGGGCCGGGCTGTTGACATGATTTTGTCTGGGCCGGGCCTGTTGGTACAATGGGCTTGGAACTGATGGATAGAACCCTATTATAAATCAACAATTTTTATGGGGAAAAAAAAAAAAACTTGCTCAGTACTCTCTCTCGCACTTCTTTTCCTGATATCATTAGTCACTCTTTCACAACATTGAATGGTAAGAAGGATATAATAGAGGTTTGCTCTGTTTGTTGCCTTTACTTATTAGGTATGTTAACTATGCAATTTTTTATTGATATCAGGCTTCGTTTCGCAACCTGACTTCAAGTTAAATTTTTTGTTTAAAGTTATATTAAGCCAAATAAATAAAATATTCGTTTGATGAACCGTAAGTGTGACTTTAAACCAAAAAATAATTAATCAGAAAGCTAGCTTGGCTTAAAGTCACTTTAAGCCAAAAGATATTTAAGTCAGAAAAAAATTGTTATGATTTTTTTAATTTATTTTTACATATTTTCATATTCAATATAAATCTTGACGGGTAGATTTTAAAAATGTGATTTTTATATAAAAAAAGATGTATATAATAAAATTTATGATATTTTTTAAAAATATATAACATGGTATTTTATGTAAAAAAGTAAAAAAAATAAAAGCCTAAATACCTTTAACTTTCCATGCGAGATTTTTTAGTTTTTCTAGCTTTAAGTAAAAAGATAAAAAAAAAAACTTAATTTAAAGTCAATTAACAAACAAGACCTAAGTCTTTTATTCTATTATCAGGATTCATCTTTTTCATTTGAGTGAGAATTTTATTTCCTTTACTTTAACCAATTCGAATGGTTGCCACAAAAGGTGTTATTGATCAATTCTTAAGTTTTTAGTATTTTTTCTCTTTCCCCACTATTTCTAAAGCATTAGGTTGGCAATAGTTTTAGTCCACCAATGGCCATTTTGGGTTGTAAATCGGCCCAGATTAGCGAATATAACGTACCACATAAAGATTACTTAGTCCAAACTAGGATCAACTCAAGTCATGAAATAGAGTAATTATTCAGTAGTCTTGAAGCAATATATGACAATACTTACATGGTGCTTTTATGAGACAAAAAGTGACGCAATGTGTACACCGATAATTTTTATTTATCGAAAGTACTACGTAACCGATATCACGTGATATTTTGAAAAAATCCAATAATTTTTCCATGGAAGTAGTGACCATAACATCACTTCATCTATTCTAATATATGAATGGAGAGCCCCCATTTAGCGTTACTTCAAATTTGAAACTGACTGAAGTTTTTGTTTTGTTAAATATACCCATCAAACCTTTTTTATTACTTAATTTAAAAATTATAAGTACTCATTATTTAAAAATTAAAAACCATTCTACCGATTAACTATTTCAATTGTTTTAATATTTGAATACACATTTGCACGTACGTGTATTTGCCAACCGCTAATGCTTTTAAAGTCACAACTTCGCTCTGAGAAATTCCAACGGTTCATTTCACTTCACTTTGTCCTAAATTATATGGTAAGATATATGCATATTTATATAATAGGATAATTTGTTGGGAGAATATCTAACGCCAAAATAAAGTACATGTTCGGGGATCCAGAAAATACATCTTTATTAAACTTTCAACAATTTACAATATTCTAAAATTACAGAGAATGAAATAACAGGAATAGCATAAATGAAATTTACAAACCGAGTCCTGCAATCGTAGTTTCCTTAAGAATGATTCGCCGCCTACCGAGGGTGTTGTAGGGATTCCACCGGCGTCACTCTCCCA
>JAOTRH010098403.1:0-16079 GCA_034768845.1 Heliamphora exappendiculata
TACACAGCCTATATACATATATATATACACACACACAGTATATATACAATATATTATACACACACACAGGACTCCACGCACACATATACAGGACTGTCTCAAAACATAGCACACACATTCGGTTTCACATAACTCATGCAAGGGCGTTCATGGAGGCATCTCGTGGTGGTGGTGTGCGAGTGGTGGTGGTGCGGTACAGTGGTTGTATGTACCTGAGAGACAGAGAGAGACAGAGAGAAAAAAAAATAGCAAAGAGAGAGAGAAAAAGACCGTCACTGTTGCCGGCGGGTCGTGGTCGCCGGAGGGACGGGCGCCGACGTTGGCGTCGCCGGTGGCGGTGGCGGTGCGTCGGCACCGGTAGAGGCGCAGTGTGGTGCGGCACCTCTCTTCTTTTCTTCTTCAGTTGTGTTGACTAATTTTTAATTTCATCTCTGTTGTCTCAATTTCTATTGTTTGCCTGTGTGCGTACACCCGGTGTTTATAAGGGTTGGTATGGGACAGCCGTCCCTCATGCAGATTTTTTATTTCCGCCAAGTGTACCGAAATTTTAAAAAAATATACATCCTAAAAAAATTTTGATGTAAAAATTTTTTATAAAAAAAATTCTCAAAATTTTGGTGTAAACTTTTAATATTATTTTATCAATTATCGTCAAATCAGAATTTGAATAAAATTTTTCTAACCATATAATAAATTTTCATCTCGATCTTTGATTATTTAAAATTTAATTTGTTGTATGTTTTTTTTAGCTGAAATCTTAAAATTAAGTATATGATTTTATTATGAATTTTATTTAAAAAAAATTTTTATTATTATATTTTTATTTATTTATTTTTATAACAAACCGTTATATATTATATTATCCTAAAGAGTTTAACTAACTAGGATGGAAAATTTTTATAGTTGTCACGTGTCTTATTTTTATTAGTTGCTAAGATACGGATTATTACAATTTGACTAATAAAAGAAAAGCTAACTATTTATTTTTTATATTTTTAAACAAAACACAAAAAAAGAAGTAAAAATGGACAAGCGAGTTTTAATTATTGTTAAAGAGAGAATTATACCACCACTTAAAAGATGAAAATAAAATAATAACAAAAAAGAAGAATAATAACTAGTATAAAGGGCTTTTGTGATTTTTATGGTTAATAAAAGAAAAAAGAAGAAAAATAAAATAAGTATTAAAAAAAAAAGATACAGCTATATAAAAAGAAGAAATAGAGCATTATATGAATATAAAGCTAGTAATAAAATAAAATAAAATAAAGTATTAGAAAGAAAATTTGCACTAAAAAGAAAAGGAGAAGAAAATAAAAAATAAAAGCTAGTAAAGAAAAATTAATGCTAGTGAATGAACATTAAGCTAAAAAAAATAAAATAAAATAAAGCATTAGCAATAAAGAAAAGAAAAAGAAATAAGACATTAAAAAAGAAAAATAAAGTTACATTACAAGAAAAATAAAAGAAAAATTAAATAAATACCAGAAAAAAAAATTTACACTACAATTAAAAAAAATAAAATTATTAAAAGAATATTAAACTAATACTTATAAGAAATGAAACATTAAAGAAATAGAATAATAACTAATAAAGGAACTTCAAACTAATATAAAATAAAGAAATAAAAGGAAATAAACACAACTATTTTAGTTTGAAGATATGAATGTAATATTGACAATTACATCCATATAATGTAAGTTCTTTAATTATAACAATTAACAACATTAATAAGTTGTAATTATCAAAAATATTAGCACTAATTAATTAATACAAATAAAATGACAATGTATCAAGTGTGAATGTGTAAGCTAAGAAATTTAATTTAAGTGACTAAATTACATGAAGCAAGTTATATAATAAACAAAGTTAACTATATAAATGGAAGAAATACACGAATTGAAATTGAATTTAACCCAATTACTCCAAAAGAGAAGGAATGGAGCTAGAAAGATCGATGGTTCAAACAAGATACATGAATTGCTTAGGAATCCTCAAATCGGAGAATGGTGCTAACGATTCAATACTCAAGATCCAAGTTAGGGCGTCAGAGGTTCAGCTCTTGGTACTTCGGCAGGGTTTCGGTATCGAAGATCGAAATTGCTCGGCGACTCGACAGAGCTTCTCTCACTAAACCTCTCTCTAAAATTCTGTGTCCTGAAAATATACCAGAGGGTACGATATTTATAGAATTCTTCAACTAATGAGATTCTGACAAGTTCTGGGACACATTAGGATTTTTAGAGTTGGCGGTCGCCACTTTTAAAAAGGTTCCACAAGCTTCTTATAGCGGTTGCCACTATGCAAGTTGGCGGTTGTCAGGTTGGAGTTGGCAGTTGCCAGGTTGGAGTTAGCGATCGCCGGGTATGGACATGGCGATCACCACAAAAAGGTGAAGCTTCCAAGAGGTTCTATTGGCGGTCGCCACAATGGAGGTGGCAACCCCATGGTTCAATGTAGCGATTCAATGATGATTTCACTAGTTTGAAGGTTTTAATGATTAGGTTCAAATACCGAGTTTGGATCATTTCCTAAGGATCATACTGAGGCACCATTCCTACTGTTTTCATCATTAAATTCACCTAAGATTGGTTGAGGTTAAATTGGAGTTTCTTCAACTCCAAAACAGCTTTAACCTTGGCAGGCTCCACAGCTATTCCTTCCTTAGATACTACGTGTCCTAGAAATTTCACTTCTCGTAATCATAACTCACACTTGCTTGTTTTAGCAAAGAGTTGTGACTTTCTTAATTTCTGCAAGGCAATTCTCAAATGTTGTTCATGTTCTTCCTCAGATCGGGAGAATACAAGGATGTCGTCTATGAAGACTACTACAAACTGGTCGAGGTAGTACTGAAAGAGTTTATTCATCAAACTCATGAAAACTCCTGGGCATTGGTTAAACCAAAGGGCATGTCTGCGAATTCATAATGTCCGTATCGGGTTCTACAGATTGTCATCAGTATATCCTCCTCCTTGACTCGAAGCTGGTGGTATCCGAAGCGAAGGTCGATCTTTGAGAAACAAGCTGATCCTCGCAACTGGTCAAAGAGATCATCGATACGAGATAGGGGGTATCGATTCTTGATTGTCACCTTGTTCAGCAGACGGTAGTCGATACAGAGACGTAAGGTTCCATCCTTCTTCTTGGCAAACTGTGCTGGCCCTCCCCATGGTAACGTACTAGGGCGAATGAAACCTTTGCTAAGCAGTTCCTGGAACTGGTTCTTCAGTTCTTTCAGTTCGGCAGGTGCCATGCGATGGGCTGCTATCGAAATCGGTGAGATTCCAGGCTGAAGTTCTATCGTGAACTCGATCTCACGATGTCGGGGTAATCCAGGGAGTTCTTCTGGGAATACATCTTCGTATTTGCACACTACTCGGGGTAACTCGGGGGGTAACGAGATGTTCGTACTAGCAAGTAGGCACGTTAATCTCCCTACGAAATTACTCGATTTGCAGTCCTTTGCACCACTCGGGGTCAAGATCTCACGTCGTTCTCCTTGAATTCGCACAATAGTGCCGTCTTTCGCTTGCGCCCATATCTTTCTTTGTCGACAGTCAATGATAGCATGGTGTCCCGATAACCAGTCCATTTTAAGGATCACATTGTAGCCGTTAAATCTATGACTCGTAGGTCACAAGTCATATGAGTATTGGTTATTCGTAACGTGCGAGCCTTACAGATAGAGTCTAATCGAGTTTGACTTCGTAAGGGTGTGACGACACTTAAGGTCTGTTCTAATGCCTCGGGTTCTAAGAGCAAACTTCATACAGTCTAGAGATATAAAAGAATTGGATGCTCCAGAATCAAATAGTACTTTCACTAAGGTGTTGAAAAATACGAACATACCTTGTATGACTTGGGTGTTCTCCAGTTTCTCTTCCTGTAGTGTAAAGATGCGGCCTCCCATCGGTCGATTCCCATTGTTGTTCTTTAGATTTTCAGCCTTCAGTCCATTGCCCAAGTTTCCTTGCAGTCTTAGATTCTTGTTGAGCGGTGGTCTTCCTCTTCCGTTTTGCTACAGAATAGCTGGCCTGGTGACTTAGACTTGTTGCGGAAACCTAGGCTGCTGAGTTTGGGGTTGCCTCCACTGTTGATTGCTCAGATTCCTCTGTGTAAGGTTTGGGCGCCCATACCTCCTGTGTCCTGGTTAGCGGCATTCGAAGCACATCACAGATGTCGTAGGGGGTTCTCTTGGTCGTCTTTGTTGGTACTCTCGGTAGTACAGTTTCCTAGGGATTAACACCTGGTTGCTCCTCACCGGTCCTCCAGAGCTGATACTTCTTTTCTTCTGGTTCCATGTCTTCCTGGAGTCAGCTTGATCTGTCTCGACTAGCAGGGCTGCGCGTACTACTTGGGTATAAGTAGGGAGTTGCAAGCACATCACTCTTGCTCGGATAGATGGCTCCAAGCCCCATTCGATCTTTCGTGCCTCGAATTCTTCATTCAGTACAATGGTCGTGGGAAAACGGCTCAACTCCTCGAAACGGTTCACATATTGCGTCACTGTCATTGTCCCTTACTTAAGTTTTTAAAAATTTTAGAACTGCCCTTGATAGAAAGGGGCTGGAAAATATTTCTCTAAAAATAGACTCTCAAACAGCTCCCAAGTCAGAGTCGCTACCTCCTAGGTGTTGGTGACCGGAGTCCACCAATGATCGGCTTCTCCTTCTAGCAGATAGGCAGCTAAGGCCACTCGATCGGTCTCATCCTGGACTCTCATTGAGTTGAATAGTTTCTTAACTGCTCTCAGCCATTCCTCTGCCTCCCTCGGTTCTACTCCCCCTAAAAATGTCAGGGCACGCTGCCTTCCTAATTCCGATAGAAACTAGGCTCGGTCACGTACGTGCGGGTAGTTGATGTTGCCGGCCAATTCTCGTAGCACTTGAGCTAGTTTTGGTACCTCATCATTGGTGGGTCCATTTTCTTGTCAATGATTAGGTCTTCTACCTGTCATTCTAGAATAAAAGAAAAAGAGTACTACGATTCTGGGAGTTCTTTCAGTTCTTAATTGTTTATTATAGGTTGGAGTTTTGTAGAGTTAGGTTGACAATTATAGAACTACTTATAAAGATTTTGACATCAAAAATTTGCATTTCATTTCAACTCTAGTCAATACAAGTTTATCAAAGTACACACAACACACATACAATCTTCAAGTCAAAAGGAAAAGTACAAGACTATCGCACTAACATCTAAATAAACAAATGTGGTTAAAAGTGGCGAACAATCGATTCGCGTTCCCAGGTTGCCTCGGTGATGTTGTAGCAGTGCCACTGCACCTCAACGTGCCAGACGTTATTCGGCCCCATTTGTACTCTATTGGTTATGGCGGTCGGAGTCTCTCTGTACGTCTCGGGGTCGTCAAAGTTGATGGTCGGATCATGGGGATTGATGATTCCTCTCTCATCTATTGGCCTCTGATACTGCATCCATTCTATGGTCAACATATCTCCCAGTTGCGTCTTAAATCCAGGAAGAAAGTTTAAGCGATGGAGTCTTTGGCTGCATTTTTTGATCACACGTACTGGTTCTAAGTAACGCGAAAAAGCCTTTGGTTTTCTCCACATGCACATGTGCTCCGGACATATTCTGGCATACACGCGATCCCCCACATAGAAGCCTTGTCACTTGGGACGACTATAGTAAATGGCGATATCTATTGCTTTGTCTTCGTCAGACTCGGGCAAAGGCACCTCAAACTGATCGTATGGTAAGTCAATCGCTACTTCTTCTTCTTCACCGTTGTCCTCGTCCTCATCATCATCGGCATTGAAATCTTCCTCATTTGGTTCTTCGTCTATCTCCATATCATCACCTTCATCATCTGGGTCGACCTGCCATTCCTCCAGAAAAACCCAAGCTAAAGGGATAGTGTCGATCGGTTCTTGCTCCTCCACGGGTATCTCCTCTGGGTCCTCTTCTGGATATTCTTCGAGATTTGAGTCTTCCGATTTCGCTGCTGCCCACAGTTCTCCTGCTGGCTCAGCGTCGGACACAATCCTAAGAAAGGAAAGATAGAGAAAACTCTAGGATAAAGATTTTAAGTTATTAAAATTATAGGAGATAAATTAGTAATGCAGACATTCTACAGAGTTTCTATGCTACAGAATTCGCAATCTCCCATTTTTCAAGGCCTGAAGGTTTACTAAACCTAAGCTCATATACCAACTGTGACACCCGATTTTTCAGGCATGTCGGGACATATGTAACTAAAAATAAATGACATATTCTAGCCGAACTTTCATAGATGCATAAGATAGTCACTACATCATTAACGGTTCAGAATTTGTTCAAAGCACTTCATGATTACAGTCATCCAAAAAGCTTAACAAAAGTTACATTATGTCCGTAGAAAACTGAACAAAAAGATCAAAAAGTAAGCATCCTACGTCTTCAAGCTACGTTGTTAGGATCAACCGGTTCCTGCAACTCTCCTTCTTCTTCGAGATCTTCTTCCTCAATGAAGACGCCTTCCTCAAAAGGTCCTTCTTCTTCACCTGCGGCACGAATGCCATGAATCAGAGCCCAAAAGAAAATTTCTTAAACTATCTAACAAACTCATAACAAAATATCCTACGGTACATATCGTATAATACCCAATACAATTTAAGGGTAAAGAGACATAATTTATCACTTTCAACAGGGCCAGTATGTATATATAAGAACAATTGTGCGAGTGCGTGATGCAGATGAATACAATGCAGATGCCTAACCCAAAGTATTTCCATAACAGTATCATGAATTTTATGCCGGGAATTACATAGTAGACTTGATGGTATATTGATCACTTAACCTATCCTAGCCTCGTTACGAAAGGTAAACGCTCGCCTTGGCTACATGCCTCAACTGTTTTACTCAACAGCAATGGCGTGGAGGCGGGCCACCCAGTTTTTATCAGCCACCCTTATACGGGCCAATGTCCCAAATTAAGTACTAAGATGCTCGTTAAGCGTCAACCCAAAGTCTAATAAAAGCTAGCGATGTACCCATGGTGCCTAAATTCCATTTTATAATAAAAACCTCCAATTTAATTTCAAATATGACAACCAGGGACGTCTTAAATCCACAACCACTGAATAAATGATTTCCATGTTCACTCAACCCAATTGAAAGATACGAAAGAGATTCCGATAACCCAAGATGACATGTAGAAATGTTCATAATGTGCAATATGCTTCTCGTGTGCAATTAATCATAGCATGACATATTTAAAATGATATGGCACGTGGTACAAATTGCTAAGGCATTAAGTACAAGTATGCGAACTATAACCACAATTTATACAACATAGAATCGAACCATCGGCATGAGTTTATTTCATTAAAAGCATCAATTTCATACACTAATTACTCACAAAGTTCATATAAGTTTCACATACTCAAGTCCCATAAGTAACACACCACTAGTACACTTAGCCAATTTTAGGTAATTGTTCGATTACTAGTTTTAAAGTTGCGATAGTATTTTGAAGTTCTTAGACATGGATTTAATTTCTGAATTTTGAACCCCAATTAGATAAAAATATTACCTACAACATTCATGTTCAACACTAAAGTTAGATCCTAGGGCAAAAAGGTCATTTAATTTAATTTAGGGAAAATTATTCAGCACTTTTCAAAGAAAAGTGCAAAATTTAGGTCTCTGTTGGCCATAGTTTTGGGCCATCAATTCAAGGGCTCTAGGTCTGATATTTGGTGAGATTTTAGTTTAAAGTTTCCCCTACAAATTTTATGGTTTGTGCTAGAGCAAGTTATTTGAAAAACGTTTGAGATTTTGGCCAATTTATAAAAAGTCAACCTAAAAAAGGTCTGTAGAATGTATTTTTAACAAAGAGTGCTCAAAGCCTTTGGGGTATCCTCCGAGACTATTTTGGGCTGAGTTTTGCTCTGTATTTAGTTTAATATGTTGGCTACATTTTTTATATTTTTCACTTTTGTATTTGGCTTCTAAAACGTTGGGTTTTGGGCCTCACAAAAATATGTGACAGAGAGATCTGTCAGTCACTGAACCTCAACAGTGACTTTGGAAGGTGTTTTTGACCCATTAAGAATTCATATATCTGGCTCATTTTTTGGTGGACAGAACGATAAATATATTCTCTACAAGTTTTATATTTTGACCTAAGCACATTTCGCACTCTAACTTAGGGTGTTTAGGTCTTCAATTCAGAGTGGTCAAGATTTGACACTGTTTGGAAAAAATGACACATTTGGATTTCTAGTTAACGAAATCACTTCAAACCAATTTTGTATAAAATAAAACTCAAAAATCTAAGTTTGGACACAAAAATTACTTTAAGACCATTTTTTTAAATTTAGTCATGGTGTTTTAAATTTGGTGGCAGAATCTTGGTATGCCTAAAAAAGCAGGTAACTTAGGGTTTTAATAACTTAGCTCATGCGATGTCCATTTTTATTGTGTTTTCTTTGCATGCGTGTTATAAACTCACATAAATCAAAACTCCAAAATATGTTTAAGCCATAAAACTCAAGAATACACACATGCAAACACATGCAAAGTTTGTTCATACATAAACAACCCATAAACAATTCCAACGACGTTTTTTTGAGTTATTCTTTATTTTATTTTCTTAGAGTTGATTATAGAGATAGATTGAAGGCTATCTTATGAAAGAATATCAGAGGGTTTTAGAGAGTTTACTTACCTCTTTTGATGTTACAAAGATTAAAGAAGATTGGGTCTTGGCTTTAGTGCTTCCCATTTAGTTCCTACTAGCTCCCTCTTTCTTTTTCTCTCCTTTTTCTCTCCTTCTTTCTTGAAAACACTTAGAAAATTTTAGGGCCTTTCTCTAACACTCTCTCAGCCGAATGTACATGAAGGGGAAGGGTGTTTAGCATGTTGGTTTTTATGGAAAAATGATAAAGGAGACTTAATTATTACATAATTTTAAATTTTAAATTTTTTTTAATCCTCATTGGTTGCATGAGAGGTGGGATTTATTTGAGGTATTGAGATATCAGATTTGGCAGCAAGGGGGTCGGGGTCGGCTAAGACAGGTTTGGGCAGACCAAAACTGAATTTGCATTTAATTAAGGTTTTAAATTGTATTTTGGTATATTTTTGTGAAGAAAAATGTATAAAATATTAATTTTATGTACCTTTTTGGTGTCTAAATCTACTAAAACCTATTATATTAATGTATTTATAATTAATTTAGTCTTTCCATGATTTATCATAACTTTAATAGTAATTAATTAAATAAGTGTATGGTTTTAAGCTAAATTAAGCTAATTATGCTAGAATTCGTTTTTTAACTTATTTATTGTGTATAAATTTTAAATAATTATTTATTTTCTTTTGTTGACCTATACTATCATGTTATTATATATATATATATATATATATATATAAAGTATTGTGTCAAAATAATACTTAATTTATACATATTTTTCTCATTTTTAAGCTTAAAATGGCAACAAATAGCTTTTTGGGCACATTCTCCTAGGTGGCCAGCCATGCAAGAGCAATTTGGTAATTTTTTGTTGTTATTTTATATTTTATTAATTAATTATATATAAATATCTGATTTTGGGTGTCCATGTGTCAAATTTTAGATTTTTAAGACTTTTTTCTGTACTATGAGTAAAATGATTCTTTTACCTTAATTATGAAAATTTTTAAATTTTAATTTAATACTTTATGTTATTTACTTAATTTAAGCTGTTCTATGACTTTTCTGAATGTTAGGATTTTACCTCTGAGTATTTGGTCTCTTTTAAAGTTTTTGGATCAAATTTAGGATTTCGGGTTACTTAAGATTTCCTTTATTCATATAGCAACCTAGGTTCTCCTTGTCTATCCATCGCTACTACTAGAATTTGAGCCGGGTTGTTACAAATGGTATATTGCTGCAATTGTATTTAAACAAAGCAATTGTTTTTTGCTGCAATTTTCTTGTGCTTACCTTTTCTCTCAGTATTTTGCTGCAATTGTCTCTTTATTGTCTTTCATCCATGGTTGCCAATGAATGAAATGATCCTTTATAGAAAAATATGGCAAGTTCCTCAAGTGATTCAAGCGACTTCGATGATGAGTTAGACAAGTTAGTCAGTATAGTCGAATTGACGGGATATAAAAGGAATTCCATCCCGAAGACGCTCCAATGAACATGTCCTTTCACAGGTTATCAATACACAGAGTTCTTGGTTGCACGGCATGGCGAGACTATTTATGATCTTCTTCGCATGCAAGCATCAACGTTTGTGGACCTTGCAAATGAGCTGAGAAGTAGAGGGTTCATTAACGTTGAACACAACCATTTACCAATTGAAAAGTCCTTAGCAATATTCCTCTTCATTGTGTCACAAGCTAGAAGGCATAGATTGGCCGCTGATTGTTTTTAGCGTTTCATAAAAACCATCGATCATCATTTCAAGCTTGCAATGCGAGCTCTTTGCCGTCTGGGCAATGTCATAATTCGGCCAATGAATTTGGATGAAACACCTCTAGCAATTCTCAACAATCCAAAATATTTTCCATGGTTCAAGGTACTTATTTAGAACTTCAACTCCATAACCAACCTATTTATGAAAGTTCTAATTTAGGTAGCATTATTCTGGTATGATGCTATTGAAGCCATTGACGGCACACACATTGCGGCATGGGCCCCTTCTCAAAAGCAAACTGCTTATCGTGGTAGAAAAGTGAACATTACACAGAATGTAATTGCAGCTTGTTGTTTCGACATGAAATTCACTTTTGTCTACACTTGGTGGGAGGAAAATGCAAATGACTCGGGAGTTTTTCTGGAGGCAATAACAAGGGGTGATTTAAGATTCCCACATCCTCCTCAAAATTATGAAAACGCAATGGTGGTTGTGTTACATTTATTTTGTTTGTGTATGTTGAATTAAATATTTAAATTGTCACATAATTAATGATGTTTTCATTATATGGGAATAAATACGTATTATCTCGTGGATGCTGGATACACCAACATGTTAGGTTTCTTATCTCCTTATCATAGTGAGTGGTATCACATACAAACATTTCGGGGTAGAGGGCATTGGCCAAGGGGTCCAAGAGAACTTTTTAATTATAGGCATTTTTCAGCTCAAAATGTGATTGAACGTTGTTTTGGGGTGCCAAAATCTTGCTTTCCAGTGCTGAGGCATATGACCAACTTCAGGCCTATATGGCAAGGGTCCATTGTTACTGCCCATTGTGTTGTGCACAATTGGCTACGCATGCAAGGGGATGTTGACGAAATGTTCGACACATATGACGCGGAAGATGCGAATGTTAATCCAGATGAGGGTGGGCCAATTGGAAATAATGAAATTGACTTATTGCAACCGCAACTTACTGAAATGGCACAAATTCGAGATAGTATTGCAAACGCAATGTGGGCGGATTATATTCAGTAGTTTTCATTCATTCAAACGTGATACTTGTATTATGTATTATGGGTTGGTTCTTGTTTTGAAAACTTGGCTTGTAATGTTGGGAACTACTTCGATTGTAATTTGGTGTGATGTACTGTTCAATTTTAATAATTATTCGTGCAATGTGAACATAGCTTCATGTAATTCTACAATTATGTGCTACGATTGTCCTACTATTTTCCTGCAATTAAATCTTACTTGCAATTGGGGCTTTGGGATTTAGTTATGCATGAAAGAGAAGTAATTAGAAGTAGATTAAAGACTTAAGGGGAATGCTTCAAGGTAAATTGAAGTCATTTTTCTTTAATAATCAAGTCTAAATCATGCATCATGGTTGAAGCCCCATCCCTATTTTGTTTCTTAAATTTTCTTTACTATTGTATATTCCAAAGTTTGTTTCATTTGCTGATAATTTTTCAATTGAGCATCTGGGTGCTATAATTTTGCTGGTAGTTTTCTCATATGAGCATCACTTCAATAGTACCTCATATGAGCATCACTTCAAATAGGTACTGTTGAATTTTATTATGTACTGGTGCAAATTTAAAAATAGTTTCATGTACTTCTGGTTGTTTGCAACAAGAGTAAATTGTCCATGGGTCACATAGAACCACCGATGTGTTGTTGTGGTAGTGGTTGTATGAACGTTTTCATGTCATGCACGAAGGCGAATAATAGACGGTGGTTCTTCCATTGCCTACATGGGAGCAATCACGCAGGATCTTTTTATTGGGTAGATACATATGAAGCACAACATAGTGAAGTTGTTGTGAAACCTACAACTAACCACCGCCAAGTGCACAGCAGCAATGGATACTAGGGGGCTTCTTGTTATATTTCTCTTTGTTGTATTGCCATGGTCCTCATGTTGGTTCTGTTCATCACTGTTCATCACTGTGGTTAAGTCTTGAAATCACTACTCGTCATTATGGTATTAGTTGTTTTGTATGGACAGTGTATCACCGGCTTTGTTTATCATCATCTATGATCAGGACATGTTTTGATAAATATAGTAATTGTGTGCATTTGTTACAATTGAATCATGAAATTGCATAAAAGGAAAATCATTGGCCATCTAGTTAGGCTTCATTAAGCTGTTCTGCTGCAAATGAGTATTGATTTCACATTAAATCATTGCCTTAATTGTTTTTTCAATAATTGTTGGCGAAATTATTGGCCATCTATTTGTATAATTGGTCTAGAAGGAGAATAATGTTTGGCTGAAGATTTTTATTTGTAACAATATTTCATAATAGATGGGTGTGGCTTTTAAAAATAATTAATTAAAAAACCTTTTTTTTTTGTAAAATGTGTATATAATTGGACTTAAAGAAAAAATGGATAACAGATTTCACGTTTACCAAATGCATTTTCTTAGTTTGCATTTTTCTAAAAAAAGTACACCAAACAAATTTTGCAATTTTTTTTGCTCTGAAAAAGATCTCTGCTCTAGCGACCAAATGCATTTTTTCTTTCAAAATTATTACAAAAACTATTTTCCAAAGTATTTTCAAAAACTGTTTTCAAGTTAAGATTTTGAAATTTGCAACCAAACGAAGCCTAAAATTTCATCATTCCAAACATCCCCCTACACCTTCTGTTTTGGTCTCATACTCAACCCAAACAAGATAGGCACTCAGTACACACACACGCACGCACATATATATACGTATGTATGTATATATCTAATCTAATGAAAGATTAACCTAACCAAACAAGAGTTAACCAAGTTTCTTTGGTAAGATTCATTAGTGGAATTTTAGTAATTTCAACCCTTATCCTTTTTTCTATAAATAGAAGACCCCTCCAACCACTCTTCCCCTTGTTAATTTCATGCTCCGTAAGGGGAGAGAAGAAAGAAAAGAAAAAAAGTTTGTAAAAGTTAAATCCTCCTAATTTCAAGATCCAAAGAGACAAGTAAGGAACTCCTTTAATCTCTCCTTTCTTCATTAAAAATCTACTTCTCAAACTCAAACAAGAACGCAAAAGAAATAATGTTGGAATAAACCAAAGATAAGCCTCGGATCCCTAGTCGAGTCAAAAGGTGGTGTTTATGTTGTGATTGGTTGATAAAGTGGTTATGTTTCATCCGTTATTTGTGGTTGTTGGAAGTTATATTTGAAGGTTTTTTTAGAAGAATAATAATTATTCTTATTAAATTTCAAGATAGACGATCACAAGATAAATAGTAGAGGAAGACCCCCAAATCAAGAAGGCCACAAAATTAGCAAATCAAATCAGCTGATTTAATTTGATTTATTCTCTAGAAATCAAATCAGATTTATGTTAGCAGATTTGATTTGATTTATTCTATAAATCAAATCAACAAATTTAATTTGATTTATTCCCTAGAAATCTGGTACCCCCTTAAGATGGAGTATAAATATCTATCATGCCTGACTTGCTTACAAGGAACTTAAAACTAGGTCTGAAAAGTCCTTTGGTGAAGATATCGGCTATTTGTTGAGTAGTATGAACAAAAGACATGTAAACAGTTCCACTATCAATCTTTTCTTTTATGAAGTGTCTGTCAATCCCTACATGCTTCCGTGTGGTCATGGTGTACTAGATTTTGAGCAATACTTATGGTAGCTTTGTTGTCACAATACAACTTCATTGGCATGTTCACCGGCATCCGCAACTCTTCAAGAATTCTCTTCAGCCATAGTATCTCACAAACTCCGTTAGCGATAGCCCTGTATTCTACCTCAGCACTGCTCTTTACAACCACATTCTGTTTCTTGCTTCGCCATGTGACCATATTTCCCCAGACATAAGTACAGTATCCTGACGTGGATCTTTTGTCAATAATTGAGCCTTCCCAATATGCACTAATATAAACTGCTTCAAGATCTTTCTCATAGGGTGAGTGCATAAACTGATTTACTAAGCTCACGGCAAAAGCAATATCGGGCAGTATATGTGATAAGTAAATTAACTTTCTGATTGGGATCGATTGAAGTGTCTGCTGGCCTACAACGGCTCATCTCAATCTCCTTAACGAGGTCAAGGACATACTTCCGTTGGGAGACAACAATTCCTTTCTTCGACCGAGCAACCTCCATCTCAAGAAAACACCTCAGAGATCCTAAGTCCTTGATCTCAAATGTTGATCTGAAATAAGTCTTCAATCGGTTCATCTCAAGTACGTCATCTCTAGTGAGAATTATGTTGTCTACATACACAATTAGAATCACAATCTTCCCATCATGTGAATGTCTTATAAACATCATATGATCACCTTGCCCTTAAGTATACCTCTAACTTTTAACAAACTAAGAGAATTTCTCAAACCAGGTTCTTAGTAACTGTTTTAACCCATATAAAGATTTCTACAGTTTACACACCTTTGTGCTAAACTTTTCACCAAATCCTGGAGGTGCATCCATGTACACTTATTCCTCTAGGTCTCTATTAAGAAATGCATTTTATACGTCCAATGTTGCAGAGGCTAGTCACGATTAGTTGCAAGTGACAAAAGAACTCTTACAGAGTTTAGCTTTGCGACTGGGGTGAATATCTCCAAGTAATCAATGCCATAAGTATGAGTGAATCTCTTAGGTACCAATCGAGCTTTATACCGTTCTAGAGAGCCATCATATTTATACTTGACTATAAACACCCAGTTGCACCTTATAGTTGTATTTCCTCTTGGTAGATTAACTAACTCCCACATGCCAATTTTTTTCAAGAGCTTTCATCTCCTCAAAGACAGCCTCCTTCCACTCAGGAACTTGCAGAGCATCCTGCACAGTATTAAGAATCTCCATACAAGACAATTGTGAGGTAAAAGCACAAAAAGCAGGTGAGAGATTTTCATATGACACATAATTGGACAATGGATGCTAGGTGCAAGACCTCACACCCTTTTGGATAGCAATGGGAAGATCAAATTCATCAAACTTAGGATTCGAATCAAAATCCGGTTCAGAACTAGAGGACTCATAACTTGAAAATTAAATGGACTGAACTTGAGGTAAAGGCTCAGTGAGGACATTACGTGGAGGGTTTACGGATTCTAAGCAATGCAAAGAATTAGAATACCCTTTCTTTCAAGTTGTCCTATGTCGCGAGTAGACAATGTCAACTCGTACTAATGCTATGTTTTTTTTTTCATGTTTCTCCTTTGTTAGTTATTATAGGATCATGAATATTATGAGATGGCACTGTAGGAAGATCTGCCTTTTCAATATCTAAAAATATCGACTCGCTTTCTCCTAGTATAATAAAGCTTGATTTTTTAGGTTGAATAATCAAAGTTGGAGAAGGATCATTTTACGAGTCTTTAGTTTGGAAAAAATCATGAAACATAGCCGAATCTTTGTTTTGGTCCCCACCCCGTGAAGATGAGGTGTGAAATAGGAATGTAATTCAAAAAAAGTAACATCCATGGTAACAAATATTTTTTTTTTAAAATGGGTTCAAAATATTTATACCTCTTTTGAGTGGGAGCATAACCAACAAACACACATTTTATGACTCAAGGTTTAAGTTTTTCTCGATTATGACTATGAATATGAACAAAAGAGGTAGAGCCAAATATCTTTAGTGGTAAAGAAGAAGAAAGCCGATATATTGGATGAAACTTATGAAAAACATTAAAGGGTGTTGCAAAGCTTAAAACCCTATCAGGGGTTCTATTTATGAGATATGCAGCAGTAAGAATGG
>JAOTRH010098414.1:0-16079 GCA_034768845.1 Heliamphora exappendiculata
TATATATATATATATAGATATATATATATATATATATATGATTTGGGAGAGCCAGGCATTATTAGTTTGGCTTCAAGTATATATCAAAGACAGATAAATAGAAAGACCCCAAATGAAAGATTAAGCAAGAAACCAAAAAATCAGAGATCATGTTGCCTTCTACTCCATATCTGCTGCAGCCGCTCTTCCACTTTGTTCGGCTTGGACAAATTAGATAATTGGGTAACCACGTTTGCTTTATGTCAGTTTTTCTCCAAAAAATTGGCCAACGCGTGCACAGCTCTGTTTCACTCTCGGAGTATATGAGTGCAACAACTTTTAGGAAAATCTTTGAGGTAGCTTCTAGTGGCTTCGATCATATTTCCTATGATGGACAGACCTTCTCTTATGAATTTAAGCCTTTGATTATCGTTAAGGAGTCTCCTTCTAGCTGAATGCTCTCCAATCCTAATTATTTAGCCAACTCCAATGCCCTTAGTGCCCCCATTGTTTCAATGTGATCAACATCCTATGCTCCACCAATAGGTATTGCTTGGGTTGCTGCCCCTTTCCGATTTCATTATTAGTGCTTGACTTGCTTTGTGTGAATTTCTCAAGGTATTATCTTGCAAAACTTGCTATCTTTTCAGCTTTCTTTTTCTCTCCTCTCGACCACTCTGTATTTCTATTTTCCCAAATGCACCACATTACTATGAAGAAACATTCAAAAGATATTGTACTTAAGAATTTCATACCTTCCATCGCCCAGTCCATTACTTCTCCTTTTCGTCGTGTGAACTTGATAACGGGATGTATCACTTCGGTTCAATACAAGATCCTGATAAATGGAAAAGCGACCACCTCGTTAACACCTTCTAGGGGAATCAAACAAGGGGACCCACTATTGACGTACCTATTCCTTATTGTCTCAGAAGGTTTCTCTTCTCTAGTCAAACAAGTGGAGGAGAAAAGAAGAGTAAATAGAATCAAGATAGCTAGAGAAAGTCCTATCATATCACACTTACTCTTCGTCGACGAATGTTTAGTATTCTGCACAATAAATGAGGAGGAAGCTCAGTGCAACAAAGAAATGCTCAGGGAGTTTGAGTTAATGTCTGGGCAACAAATTAACCTTAATAAATCAGCCATCACAGTTAACAAAAACACATCAAGCCCATGGAAAGCAAGAATAAAAGAAATCTTTGGAATTCGTATGACCAACGGATATGGAAGATACCTAGGGATGCAAGCGATTATAAGAAGAACGAAGAGAGAAGCTTTCAACAACATCAAAGACTGAGTCTGGCATTACATTCAGGGATGGAAGGAAAAATTGCTCTCAGCAACAAGACGCAAGATCCTGATAAAGTCTATCATCCATGCGATTCCCATGTACACAATGCCAGTTTTCAAGCTCCCGGATGCTTTAAGTGACCAAATTGTCTCAATGGTAGCAAAGTATTGGTGAGGAGGAACTAAGGAGAAACACAAAATACACTAAAAAGGGTGGGATTACCTGTGTAAAAGCAAAATGGAAAGTGGGATGGGTTTCAGAGAGTTAAAAGCTTTTAATAAAGCCCTGTTAGTAAAACAGGGATGGGGACTCATTACAAACCCAAAATCCCTTGTGGAAAGAATTTTGAAAGCTAGATGTTTTCCTGAAACCACCTTTTTAAAGGCTGCCATAGGGCACAACCCATCCTACACATGGAGGAGCATATGGGAAAACCGATATATCTTGCCATGAGGATTGAGATGAAAGATTGAAAATGATGGGTAGGTAGGAGTGTGGGAAGACAAGTGGATACCCAATCCACCTTCCTTTAAGAGTGTTAACCTAAACGTTCATAACCTAGAAGGGTTAAGAATAGCTAATTTAATTGATATGGAGCTAGGTAAACAGAAAGAAGATGTTATCAAGGAACTTTTTGTACCCTTCGAAAATGAGATGATATGTGGTATATCCCTTAGTACAAACTTTTCTACTAACAAACAACTCCGGCACTATACCCTAGATGGAAAATATACGGTTAAAGTCCAGATACTACATTGCCTGCAACTCCTCAAGCTCAGATAGAAGTAACTCAAATAATGAAGCTATGACTTAGTTTTGGAAAAAGGTATGGCAGACCCATATACCAAACAAGATCTAAATTTTCATCTCTCCAAGAAAAAATGCAGCCCAAGCAAGATGTGTGGAATGTACAAAAAAGAGGCAGGAAGTCATATTCATATATAAACAACTACAAGAAGTTCAAATTTTCGCAATATACATTGATATTGAAATAAGCAAAGCAACAAACAAAATAATAATTTCTTTATACAAAATTAATAATATTACAACAAAATAATAAATCATAAAATTAATTTGAATTTCTTGGGTTATTGCTCTCGATTAACAATAATCACCCTGTGACAAAAAATATTTTGATTGAAAGATTAGCAAATTTAAATAAAAATGAAAATCAGTAACATAAAATTTGATTTTTTTGACTTATTTTAATCTATTTTTATTTTTTTGAGTTTTTTTATATTTTATTCAAAAACATTATTTTTTGGACTTGTTTCGATGAGAAAAGTCGAAAAGTATAATAATTTGACTAAATAATAAAAAATTCATAAAAAAATAAAACTAAACAAAATAAAATAATTAAATAAACAGTTATCCAAATGAGCCATACATGATATTTGTTCAAGAATATATAAAATAATTTTAAAATACTATAATTTGTAATATAATTTTAAATTCCCAGTATTTTTTTATTTTTTTATTTTTAAATTTTTTTTTTTTTACGATTCTTAGACGCGGCCACCTTTGCCACCCTGATCGCCGCCGTCGGCAGCGGCGCCTTGTTGAGCTCCGACTCCGATCATCACGACCGGAGTCCGCACTTTGAACCGCTCGAGCGACAAGTTGGAATCTTGACCAAAATCGAAGCTCCTGCTCCTTTGAACGGTCCGAATCTTCTTCTTGGCTTCATCGTTCCTGATCGGCAACGCTACGCCGATCTTCTTGAACAGCTCGGCGAAGCAATCATGGTGAATCCCCGGAAAGATTTTCCGGAAGAAATCGCGCCGCTCGACGAAGAGTTCCATGAAAAGTTTTAACAGCGTGAGAAGCCTTGGATCCACTGGTTTTCCCGATTTCCACCGAACCAAGTGGTGAAATTTACCATGTTCGTGGGAATTCTTATCTCCATGGAAATTGAAATGGAAATTGAATCTACTTCTTCCTTGTGGAAAATGATCATTTTCAGAGCTGGGAATCGAAGCAGAAATGCTTGCAATCGATGACACCCCATTCCCATCTGTAATGATCCCGGAATCGCCCGTTCCCGGTTGCTGGGTTTCGGGTTGCTTGAATTCGTCGTAGATATCATCCGTGGACATGATTTCTATGGAAGCTGGAGAGATTCTTAGAGAAGATGATATATAACATATATATAATATATGGTAAAAGCATGCGTGTAGAAATTTGTATTTAAAAATTAAAGCAAATTAAAAAATTTAAATAATAAAATAATTTAATTTTAAAATTTTGAACAGTTATAATTTTTAAATTAGGTAATGAAAAAAATTTTAATGAATAAAACTAAATAAAGGTGTTTTTCTTAATAAAAAAATAAGAGTATTTTTTGGATTTAAAAATTCAGGCAATTTCATTTTAAAGTTCACGCCAAATGGTGATTCTCATTTTATATATTAGTATAGATAGATATGTACATATATATACCCTGTTTGGGATTCACTAAATAAAGACGGGATTTTTATTTGCAAAAATGTCATTTTTGAAAATATAGTGTTTGGTATCTCTAAAAAGTTTAATAACTTTTTTTCTTTTCTATGTTTTTTAAAGAAAATTTACATATCTCAAATACACTAATTTTTTTGAGTAAAATAACTATAATGTGCGTATTTAGTATTATTGAAACTAATAACTTATTGACTATATATTGTAACTTGTAATAGAAGTTGTAAATATTTAATAAATATAAACTAGCTGAAATAATAATAAAAAGTACATAAATTTTTTAATACAAATTGTAACTGTTTAAAAAATATTATAATTTATTACTAAATTAATATAAAAAAATTAAAAATTAACTTCAGAAATAACACTTAACACCTTTTATATCCTTACTTAAAAGGTTAACCTTACTTTTAATAGTAAAAAAAATTGTACTAATAACATAAATACTATAACTTTTAAAAAAACAACATATTAAATATTTTATCAAAATTTTAAAAACAAAAAAAAAACAACCCTAAATAAGTTATTCCCAATACAAACCCTAAATATTATTATTGTATATATAATGGTAGAAAACTTGCTGAACAATCAAACCTTATATAGGCATGCAAATTGCCTAGAAGCAATTTTCTAAGAAGTTTAAGGCGAAGACCATTAGAACAAGCAAGCCATTGATAAAAGAAAAATGCATTGTAATCAACTACAAAAATTATAGTAAATTATTTTTGACTATTTATTTATTTTAAAATTAATAAATATTATAAATTTTAGTGTAAATAAATAATTGAATTTAACTTCTATAATTAATTTATAATTAATTATTTATATAAATAATATTAATGTTAATAAAATTAATCTTTGTGGACAATTCTAGCTTTGAAGGGGTCATTATCTTCGGACATGGCAGCCAAATTGCGTGGGCGGCTAGTTTGATTAAAGAAAATGGGTCAAATTTGACGCTATAATATGATATGATATTTCCATCACATGGCACAGCCATCAATTCATCGGAAGAATATATATATATATATATATATATATATATAGATAGGCATAGTATATTATTGGCCGGTATGGGAAGAAGGCAAGAAGGTAAGATAGGAAAAGAAAATAAGAAAGGAGGAAAAGAAAGGATTAGAAAATGATAAAACTGTATATATCGCTCATATGAGCCATATCTATTTATGCCATGTTTGGCAATTGGCAAAAAATCGGTTTTAAGTTAGTTTTTTTATTTTTTGTTTAATAGTTAAAAAATTTAAAAATTTTATTTTTTAATTTAAATATTTTTATTTTTTTTGTTTTTTACATATTTCTTTTATATTTTTTTAAAAATATTATAATTTTTACTATACATATTTATTTTTTTATTAAAATTATATTTTTAAAATCTACTCGTTAAAATTTATCAAACAAAACTTATATTGAATATAAAATTATTTAAAAATTAATTTTAAAAAATTATAATAACTTTAATCAATGTTTTTTTTTACTTTTTAACTTAAAAACCACTTTAAGCATGTGGCTTAGAAGTGTTGGGTTTTTTACTCAAATTTTGATTTTTTGAGAGTTTCTCTTATATCATTGACCGCTCGAACAGTTTGGAGTCCGCTCGAACAATTCATCGCAGAACAAAATTTTATGTGCGTCGATTAAGGTTTTATTTTGACCTAGAGGCTTCTTATTTAAAGGTTTTATATCCCATTGAAATCCAAAAATGCTCAGAACGTCTTATACACTAGAATGAGGTTCAATTTAGAGATCAGAGAGTCTAAAGAGACTGTGAGAGGCTCGAATTGAGGCTAAAGACATATTGTGCGGATGAGAGTGATCTTTGTAATTCATATTGTCATATAGTGGATTGATTGATTTTTCTCTCGTGAAGGTAGGCAGTCAGCCAAACCAATTTGTCTTGCATTCTTAGTTGTTCTTGTTCTTTTAGTTTGCTATTGTGGATTGCAACCTACGTGGGTTTTCGTTTGGTAGCCTAAATTAGTTTATCTTAATTTTTGAAAATTTGAGGCTAAAAATTCCAACAAATGGTATTAGAGCCAATAGTTGTTGAAGATCCAAAGTAGTGGTAGAAGATCAGAGTTCTGGTTATTGGCTTAATCACAAGTTGCAGTAAAGATGACAAACATTAAGTATAAGTAGAAAAGTTTATTAGCAATAATAACTTCTTCTTGTGGCAGAAGTAGATTAAGGATTTGTTGATCTAACAAGGGATATTCAAGGCATTACTTAGTAATACAAAGAAGGCAGAGAAGATGACCGATGACGATTGGGATGATCTTTATTGCAAAGCCGCTATTTCTATTCGATTGAATTTGGGAGACAAAGTTATTCGCAGCGTGCTCGATGTAGAGTCAACACACTAGATCTGACAGAAGCTCGAAGATCTCTACATGAAGAAGAATTTAGCTAACAAGTTGTACGTGAAGAAGCGACCGTATGGACTACAGATGTGGGAAGGTACAAAATTATTAGAGCATCTCAATACGTATAATATATTCATCACACAGTTATCCGGGTTTGGAGTAAAGGTTAATGATGAAGATAAGGCGATCCTCCTCTTGGCATTATTTTTGACGTTTTATGATCATATAATGACAACTTTGATGTACGAAAAGGATACTAGAAGAGGTCACCGGAGCTCTTTTGTCACATTAGAAGAGGAAGAGGGACAGTGAATCTAATGCAAAAGGTGTGCTTGTGGCCAAGTCTAAGTCAAGCAAGGAAAAGAGCAAATCAAGTGAGCAGGGTTCTAACAGTGGTAGATTTCGGTCCAAGTCACGTGCAAGACGAGGTGTGGAACGGTTCTATTGCCACAAAACTAGTCATTACAAGAGCTAGTGCCAAAAATTAAAGCAGCATCTAGAGAAAAAGAAGAAGGGTAAAGCGCATATATAAACTTCCAGTTTTGCGGAAGATCCGTTAGACAGTGAGGCAGGCGGTGAATTACTCTCAATTTTCTTAGAATTTAACTTTCTGTCAAAGTCATGGATATTAGACTCATGATCTTCATACCATATGTATCTAGTTAGAGAATAGTTTGACTCGTATAAGTCTTGCAACAGAGGTACAGTTCTAATGGGAAATGACTCAACGTACCAGTTGATTGGAACGAGTATAGTAAAAATTAGAATGTTTGATGGAGTTGTAAGAACTTTCTGGAATTTCATATATGATCCTTAATTAAAGAAAAAATTAATTTCTTTGGGAACATTAGATTTTCTGGGTTATGAGTTCACAACAAAAGGGTGGAGTAATGAAAATTAGCAGAGGATCTTCAGTTGTCATGAAATGGCAGAAATTAGATGGTTTCTACAGATTGGTAATGACATGGTGGTAAGTGGAGTTATCACTATCATACAGACAGAGTCCAGTAGAGACAGCACAAGATACATGCATTTGTGGCTTAGTCAGGCTGACAAGCAAAGTATGTCAGAAAGTTAGAAAAAGAGTGCAGCAGTCAAGGTGGAGCTCAGTTAGACTAGTTCACCCAGAAACTGGGTGATGGTGATTCAAGTCAACAATAGTGGGAACAGTCAAGTGAAGAACTTTTGTCTTACAAGAAAGCTACAGGAAGCACCGGGATAGTTCAGGGGCAAGTAGCAGTGTCAGAGAATGTGAAATCTTCACAGAAGACTGAGAGGTTGGAGTTTGGAAGACTGTCCAAAAACGAAAAGTTTGTTAATTGCAAGAGGGTCAAGTTCAAGTGTGGCTTGGATTTTGTCCAAGTTTATTCTTTTTGATGATCCAGAGAGGGTGAAGCACCCGACCTGAAAGTGGAGTGCATGATGAGGCGGTCAACAGATTTTTAAAAATGGTTTAAAAATTTGAGCCAAGGTGGAGATTGTTGGATTTTTTTTACTTCAATTTCAATTTTTTGAGAGTTGCTCTCGGGACATTGGCTATATCACTCAATTTGGCATAACAATTATCAAAGGTCTCGTTATCAACTATTCTTAAAGTTTCAAAACTTGTAATGAGCCTTTGAAGTTTTAATTTTTTTACAGTTGAAAAACCTTCATGAGTGATTTCAAGGATATTTTATGTTTCTTTAACAGTTTTATACGTACATGTTCTTTTAAATTCTTTCAGTGTGACACCACTAAAGATGGCATTGATAACTTTGCTATTTCAACTTATATTTTTAAAATTCTTCTTAAGGGATTTTAGCGAAAGGTCCAAAAAAATAAATTTTAACGCGCAAGATTCATCAATAAAAATATTAACGCACAAGTTCCAATTGTGTAATTTTTTTCAAAAATACCCTGTAAGCAGATAAATTTATCTGTTTTGCATAACAAACAGTAAATTTATCTGTATTATATTCATCTGTTTAATAAACAAACAGATAAATTTATCTGTTTGCATATGAACACAGATAATGCAAATAGATAAATTTATATGTATTTTTTTATAGATATTTTGAAAAAGTACAGATAAATTTATTTGTATTTTTTATGCGTGCTTTCAATAAAAGATATATAAATTTATCTATATTTTTTATACATATTTTGAAAAGACAAAAATAAATTTATCTATATTATTTATACGCGTTTTCGATAAGACATATAAATTTATCTATACTCTTTACACGTGCTTCCAATAAAAAATAGATAAATTTATCTATGTTCTTCATTCATGTTTTAAAAAGGTACAAATAAATTTATCTGTTACAGGGTATTTTTGTCCCAAAATGACCTTGCCCGTTAAAACTTTTATACGCACAAACTTTACTCGTTAAACTTTCAAATATGGGTAGTTTTCTCCATCCAACAGAGGCAGCCTTATCGTTGAGTTTTCTTCTCTCGAAAATTCCATGAATAAGATTGATTAGAACCGTTTTAATTTTTTTAGAAAAAACTCCTACTCTGATACCAATTGAAAAAATTATTTTGCGTTTAGTTTTAATCAATCTATGTCGTGGAATGCGAGAAGCAAAGAATCAATCACACAAATTTAATATGCAAATTTTTTAATGTGAAAAACCCAACTTGTATAAAAAAATCATGGGATTAATCCAAGTCTAGGTAATCAAGCATTAAACAATCAAACAGTTACAAGACACTACTTACAGACTTTGATCGAATCCTCAATCCAAACTTTTTAAACTTGGTTGCTAAATTCACGTACACCGTTCACCACTTGATCATCACAATAACGAATCCTCATTGGTTCACAAGTATCTGATCATCAATACTTTTATACCGATTGAATTCTCCGTCGGTACATTTAGAAATCCATCTATAAGTTGAACACAATTGTTTTTGTCTGTTGAAGACTCGAAACGCACTTCAGTTTATCTCTAAAGGCTCTGTATTTTTTATGTTTCTAAAGTGAGTTTCAGTCGAATTGAAATTGGCAGTGGTTCGCTCGAGTGAACCTAGGACCACTCGAGTGATCATATGACAGATTGTGTTATGCCAAAACTGCTCTTACATGAACCTACTTCAATCGCTTGTACCTCGAGTTTCTTGTGTTGTACTTTAGTCTTATGGTTTGAATAGGATTATAATTAAGGACTTCTAATGACTTTAGATTTTCTTAGACAATTAAGAAACTTGACAAGATAAGAGTCATATTCTATTTCAACCATTTTAATCCTAAACAAATTAAGAGTTTTACATTAATTATACAATCTGAATTGCCATAAAAATATATATAAATTTAATTCTCACAAAATGATAATTAATTCCTAATAAGATGAAAAAGATATTTCTCGTAACATAATTGTCAATTCTGGCCTCACAAGCTACCATCACATATAACTTTATTAATTGCATTTTGTACAATTTAATATAGGCAGAACAATAGTTTATTTATAGTTCTGGATGAACATTCTCAATTTGAGGTGATAAAACCCTATTACGACAGTTAATTCTGCGAAAGTTTAATGCACAAAAAAGATTTAGGTATGATAATTTTTTAATTGTTAAACTTGAAAAAATAACTATACGGTAGCATTTACAATGATTTTTTTATTCATAAATAGATCATTAAAACCTATTATAACCAAAATTGAATATGATTTGACAAAGATAAACTAATACCGTTGTGGATATTTAGTAAGTGACAATAAAAAATAATCGTTAATATAAATTATGGTATTCTATAAATGAACAATCAATAACCGGATGCCATTAGTTTTCGACATCATCAATAAAATGAAGAAAAAGATTTTCAGTATTTCATAATTTTAAAAACTAATTCAGTATTTATCTTTCTCAAACATTAATTCAAACTTATTCGTTCAAGTGATCATATTTTTACTATAATTGATTTAGTAGAAACACAAAACATAAGATAATGAAGACATAAAAGTGGTAAGTGTTAGTTTTTATCCTTTTATGTATGTATTTACTTCATGAATTTGCAATGTCCTTTAATTAAATGCTTAACTTTTTTGTAGAGATTTTTAACTAGTATTTCCAAAAAAAGTTAAAAATATATAAGGAGTCGTGCAAAAATGTGGCAATGTAATTTTAACTACTCCTATTATGTGATACGATTTTAGGCCTCTATTAAAAGTTATTGCAAAACAATTCGAATAGACATTAAAAGTTAGATCTTTTATCATAATATTAGCATTTCTTTTGATATCTATCAACTTTTTTAAAGATGTCTGGATAGTGCATACTCATTATTCATGGTAACTTTTTATTTATTATTAGGTATTTTGTTCAACACTTAATATTATTTGTTTAATGTTCTAATGGGTTCTTTAATACATACTAAGCTATGTATTATTGTATAGTATTTTTAATATTTAAAATTAATGTCATTTACATGTAATTTACTTAGTAAGTAATAATTAAAAATAGTTAAATTTTATCATATTATTGCACACGCATTATATGGGCCCGACCACATATATATATATATATATATATATACTCTCATGTATTACTTTGTGTATAATGACCTTGTTTAGCTTGTGAGGAAACAATTTTTTATCTTTTTATTTAAAGTTTAAATTTAATGATATTAAAATATTATATTTTCTTTTTATTTTGTTAATTTAATAACTAATTAAATTAAATGAAAATTTTATTTATTTTGTTTAAATTTTAAAAAAATAAAAATCTAATTTAAAACTTAGTTGCCAAACTTAGACTAATGTTTTGTTTCTTTTTTTCTTTTTTGATACATTGGAGGACGTAGGCCTAAGAAGGAAAGATCTTGGGGTTGATCTTTGGTTCGGTAAAATGGCTATCAAGAGCTGTATCACTCGGGCTAGGGCTTTCTCTAACTAATGTTTTATTGAATGTTTAGCCTGTTTGGCTTAGCTTTTAAGTCATTTTTTTTGTTAAAAAGTTAGTTTTTAATTTAGACTGCTTGGTTTTTTAAAAAACTACTGACTTCTTTGTTATTTCTTAAATCAATAAAAAGAGAAAAAATTTAGGATTAGATTCTCTTTTTCGTAGTAAAATTAGTTTTAGTTCCATTCAATTTTTTTTATTAGAATTAGTCCCGTCTTAATTTTAATTTTCTGAAATACCCTTAAATCATATTTTTAGAATTTTTTTTGACCAAATCTCTTCCTAATCGGGAATAAAAAATTTTATCACATAAATCTCTCCTAAATATCTTTAAAAATCTCTCCCAAAATCTCTCCAAAAATTTCTCGCCAAAATCACCACAACTTTAACTTTATTATTATCTTCATTCTCCGTCGCCGTCGTCGTCGTTTTCATCATCGATGTCGCAAAAATATAATATTAAATCATGAAATGTATTCTGAAAATTGCACTGTTGTTTCAACGTATCAGTATTGGTTTAACTGATAAATGCATCAGTAGTATACAGACAGAAAAATGCACTGTTATTTGAATTGATAATTGTATTTGTTGAATATGTATTCTGAAAATTGCACTATTGGAATAACTAATAAATGTATCAGTAGAAAACAGATTTAGAAAAATGCACTGTTATGTGAACTGATAATTGTATCGATTAAATATGTATTTTAAAAATTACACTGTTGGAGCAACTGATAAATGTATCATTTGTTGTCCGAATTTATAACTTGCATTGTTGTTGCAATTAATATATATCTTTTGCGTTCAAATTATGAAATTTTGTAGCACTGCTAAAATTATCATATCAACTACCAAACATATGAAATATAACATATTCAAGTACTCTGATAAATGTATTAGTACGTTGTATCTGAATACATGAAATGTCAATTTTTGTTTAACTGATAAATGTATCAGTTATGTTCATATTCTAGAAAATATACTACTGTTTCAATTTATAAATGCTGCAGAATATGTTTTCGTAAGTATCTCATAAATGCGTCCCCAAAACCATCATGAGATTTAATCATTTAATTATGAACAGAAAAAAAATAAAAAATAAAAAATTCAAAATAAAACTAAAGATTTATTAACTACATTGAATATATGAATCCGCAATAACATAATACGTTACAAAAAAGAACAAATATGAACAGAATTCAAAACATGGAGACTAAACCATTTGAGAAAAAATGATTTTATATCCACAAATCAAAATAAAATTGCTGAAATAATGGACATTTTTACATTAAAAAAAAATAATTCAGTCTAAAAACATATTCATACCATTCAAAATTTGGAGAGGTTTCGAATTGTAAACTTAAAAAATATTTTGATCACAACAAAATTGCAATAAACGAGCTGAGAAATGAGAGAAAACCTATTCGAAGGCAGTTGATTCTGAATATCTAACTAATTGGTCTGCCACACCCGAATATTGATACAAAGTTAAGAATCTTAATGACAATGTGCAAACATATTCTTTAATAAGAAAATTAAATCCACCACTTTAAATTGAAAGATATTTAACAACTAATCAATTATGTAATTTACACATAAAATTATAGGGAATATAAACAAATAGATAAGTGAATATTTTCCTGTGATTTGATTGCAAATTATACTCAGGGGTATTAAATGCTAAATACATCACAAATTTTTATATGAAACAATATTTTTTATAATCAAGCATTTAATAATGAAAATGAGAATTCGGATGATAAAGGACATTTTAAATACAAAAATAATAATTTTTGAAAAAAAGAACTAAACCTAATACAAACAAACAAATGGGATTAAAACTCTTACATACTTGAAAAATGAAACTAAAACTCAATTAACCTTAAAAAAAATTAATACATATCTCAAACACTTTAACTTTTTTTTAAATAAAATTATTATAATATGCTTACATAAAAAAATTTAACCCTACTCCTAAGAACAAAAAAAATTGTGACAATATGTCAAATATTACAACTTAAAAATTAAAATTAAAGACATTTTAGATATTTCAATAAAAAATAAAAACGGTACTACAAAAAATTATTTTAAATACTCTCACTTTTTTATTTTTTATTTTAAAAAAACTAAATTTCTTATAAATTAAATTTAAAAACACCTCAAACAGGCACTTAAAAAGCATTTTTCACGTTTTTTTTCCTTTTTCCCAAATATTAGTCTGACTAGCTACCTTGGATAGGTTCTCTCGATCAATGAAATCATCATCTAGAGTTGCAAGATTTTGAGTTTATCGTGCACTGCACGTTATTCTTTTGAAAAAGAAAAAGACAAAAAAATTAACTTGTCTAACTTTTATTTTAAATTTTAAATTTATTTCCTAAAAATTATTTATTATTATTTTTAAATTCCTTTTGTATTGAGAAACAAATCAACTAAAAAGATTAAAAAAATAAAAATAAATAAAAAAAGTTATTATATTTGTTTTTGTATTTGTTTTTAATAAATATATAATGATGTGAAGGATTACAATTCCTTAACATATTTAAATCTAATGTGGAGATAAGTATGTCTGTTATACCTTTCATCAATGTGAAGGAATAATCAATACTTGGGACGGTTGGAGTATTATAGGAGGGTGGTATGAAAAAAATAAAAATTTAAAAATTTAAAAAATTTAAAAAATTTAAAAAAATTAATTAAAAAATAAAATATTCTCAATTCAAATAAAAAATAAAAAACACAAAACGAAACCAATAGATGGTATTGAGTAGATGAGTAGATGGTATTGAAATTAAGAAGCCATATATATACGTCATTAGATAGTAATTAAATAGAATGATATAAAATATATTATATATCACTCTTATTTTAATGAGATAACTTGTTGAATGATCATGTTTTAAACTCAGATTTTTTTAATAATTTTTTATAAAAAAAATTATAAAATGAAAAAAAAAAAAAAGAGTACATATAACCGGTGACATTCCTCTCATTTCGGGTGAACCCAACAGTATTTGTGAAACCCTCCTCTTATGAGAGAGAATTAATATTTTTATATATTATTATGATCAAAACTATTTACTATGTAATATTTATCAAGTGGATCATTAATTTAAAAAATTAAATTAATTAAATATTGATAGTTATGTGAATAAATCACATTTGTTGAAAAACAAATGAATTACAAATATAATTTAATAAAAAATAGTGTTAAACAAATATAATCAGATCATATAGTTACAGATGTCTAATTAAGTTAATTTTTGTTGTGAGTAATAAAATTAAGAAATTCTATAAAATAAACGATTCCGATTATAACAACATATTAAAAAAATAAATCATTCAATAAAATACAATATAGTGCAACTTTGATCTCACTTCATTTTATAATTGTTTGTTTCTTCATGACCAATTAGGTCATTCTTTGGGTCATCTAATTCGGAATAAATAGCATTTTGGTTAAAAATAAAAGGTACCAATCATAGATAATAGCTAATAAATAAACCAACATACCATTATATCGCCCAATATTGACTTTTGCTGGTTATTTTTTAATTCAACAACAAAATTCAAGCGTCAAACCTTTGGATGAAGCACAAAAATCTTGATTTTAGTGATTTAAAAATACATAAAGTACCATAAAAATTGCTTTAGGGGTACTACCTTTGACCCAAATTCACTAATAATAAGATGTATATAAGATATCTTATTGTTTGAGACAACCTAGTAGTTAATCATATCCAACCAAAAAAAATGTAAGCATATCATGGTCTAGACCACGTTGTCTGAGACTAATGTTGTAGGATTGCAAAGCCTGAAAAGACTCAAAAGAATATAGTATTTCACCAAGGTATATCTGATATACAAGGAAGCTGATTCTTAGGAAAGTACACTAAAACACCAAAAAGATCATCAATATCCACATAAACCTTGAGCATGCCAAAGTAAATAAGAAAGTTTGTAAACGAGTATCCACTAATTACATAAGTAGATAAATTTATATGTAATGCATATAAATAAATTTATTTATTATTTTTTTTTAATATTGACAAATATTAGACAGATATATTTATTTGTTAAATCGAATAAACATGAGTAATAGATAAATTTATCCGTTTCGTAAAACAAGCACAATTTACTAAACAAATAAATTTATCTGTTTATTTTTAACATTAAAAAATATTAGACAAATAAATTTATCTATTTCTTTTTAGTATTGATAAATACTAAACAGATAAATTTATCTATCTAGTGAAACAAATATAATTTAACAGATAAATTTATTTGTGTTTTATACGTGTTTTAAAAAGGTGCAATATTATTCATACAGATACATTTATCTGTATATTTATTTATACAAGACATATAAATTTATCTGTATATTTTAAAAAATGTACAGATAAATTTATTTGTTCAATGATTCAACTGAGCTCGCGCGTTAAAACTAGATCTCGTGCGTTAAAATTTTTTATGGTGGATAAAAAATAAAATCGACGCTATTTTATGGACATAAGACTAATTTTTCGTTTTTTTTTACATATAAAGGTTGATTTGAAATTTCACATCTATTTATTTAGTTTTTTTAATAATTTAAAAGTCACTAATTTTTTAATCAAATAAACTTTTTAACTTTTTAACTTTTTAACTTTTTCATTTAAAATAAATTAAAAAATAAAAATAAAAAACTTAAAATCATATTATCAAATGAACACTTTGCCAAACACCTACAAAATAGTATATAAAAGTCTCAATGCAACTAACCCTATTAATTGCCATGTGTGCATCACCCATCTCACCAATAACAAGTTCACCTCAGGACACAAGGGCAACAACCTGTCAATCAAAACACAACATTAGAAATAAATAATAATAAAAAAAGGCAGAGTGGATCCAAAATAGAAAAAGCCTTTACAAGAACAAAATTGACTCAAATAATTAAGCAAAATGAACCATCTATCTCTCTTCACAGATTGCCATCTTGGAATCAAAATTACTCTCCTCACCGGAAATTAATTTTTTTAAAACACAAATATAATTTGTTTAAACACAAAGTTAAAGATCACCATTTATTTTATTATTCT